>SCLH01001127.1:0-12607 GCA_004367855.1 Oikopleura vanhoeffeni | reverse complement strand
TCGAAAATATTCTGCAGATGACTATTCAGGGTGGCGCTTTTGAAACTGAGCACAAAAATTTAGAGCCTTGAATAGCTTGTAAGTAGGAGATCATTTCTGACATACTTTTACCATCATGGGGGACGACTTTTTAGAGGCATCTAGAATAATTTCTTGACTATTTCCTGTTTATAAAAAAACCTGGTTGATAACCGTAAGATGGATTCAAGAGTAGTTTTTTTTCTGTATATAAGAAATTATTTCATATTTAAGGGAGTACCCATCGCGAAATTAAAGTCTCTGATTTCAACTTCCTTAAACAAATTAGACCAAAAAATAAGATTAGTGATGTTCCCGATTCCAATATTTCTCGAAATCTGACCGAACGATTTTGTTTGTATTAACACTGATTTTGCATTGAAATCTAAACTAGAATTCTGTAGACTCGGAGTTTTGAAAATCGGGATAGAACAAAAGTTATAGAGCGAACAGTATTGCGCAGCGCTCTGCTTAGCGTATTTCTCACGAATGATTAAATTTTTTTATTATGATCAAATATATTTACCTTTTACACTCTTCAATATCAAACAAGCGATTATTTAATAACAAAAATTATTTCTGAAGCTTATTTCCACCAACAATGTAAAATAGAGTTTGAACTTTTATTACCGTCATTTTAAGATAGACCTGGTAGTAAATTAACTTCTTCCATGGAATTTTCATCATTTATTTCCAGTTTTTCTGTAGGATTTTTCCTCGTAAATTTTTTTCAAACTTTTTCTCGTAAAGTATTAAATTGTACTACAGTATGTGTTTTTTTTACTTGCGAAATGAAAATTGTCATTTAGGTAATTACGGCCAATNTAAACTACTGAAGTCTCAGATAACTTTTCGGTTTACGATGTATAACAGGATCAACCTCGTAACACTTAGGGAAAAACTTAAACCCAATAAATAACTATAAAGGCTCTTTAACTGCCGCTGGAGGACACTTAAGGGAGTACTGGTCACGCATTTAGAGACTCGGACATGAATTTTCTAGATTATCTTTAAATGTTTTTTTTCTGAAAAATATGGACAAAAATAAGTTGATAAGAAGTCTTTTTATTTTCGATTGTCATGAAAAAAGTTTTTTTTATCGCGATTTGAGAAAATATTTTCTTTCATTTTTTTCAAATTTTGGAAATTTCTGGGAATTTGAATCGCTGTTTCCAAAAAGAAGAAATTCAAACCAATGGAAATTGTGGACCTTCGGGCTGTGGCGCGTATCCTTAGGGATCTTATACATACCAGTTTTAGGTTTCTTCCGTTAAAATCCAGAGGAGAAGTAGTAATTTTCCCCGAGGCACTCAAAAATAAAGCCCAAAAAACAGTTTTTTGCTCATTTAAGCGTCCAGGATGAAATTTTAATGAGCAAATCGGACCTTCGGCTCTGCCCACGTTCTCTGTGGTCAATAAAAGCTATAACAGTATTCTCTCATCTTCGAAACTCAGGAGGAGTAGGCTTTTGAAGTGAAAATAGTGCCACTTTTTGAAAGGTCGTTCTGATTGGTCGGCTAAATCAGAGGCCTCCGATTTTTTTGTGGAAGCAAGATTAATGTTCAAGTTATCCCTAAACTGAAATCCATATGTTCGTGCTGTTTCTCTAGTATTTCATTGAGGCGACGCTGAAAACCCTGTTTTTGGCCTTAAAATGCACCAGTACTCCCTTAAGGGGGAAGCGCTAGTAAAAATGAACATTTGTACTTCAGTTTAACTTTTACAAAACTGTTTCGACACTTTTGAGGACAGTCATTTGATAGAATCAATCCTTAATCTTCATACAAAATTTAACAGAATAATTTTTGGCCAACCATGATGAACACCATGCTGCGAGTTCTAGAACGGCCTAATCAAATTTCAAAGAATTCTTTTAATTTCAACCAGTATCTTCTCGAACTGCTAAAACAACCGTTTAATTTCAAGGTTTTCCCTTTTCTTAGTGTTAAATTAAATTTTTGAAATTTTTCGTTCAACTCTAGAGAATCGTATTTCAGTTAACCGGAAGTTGAAAAGTCGGAAAATAATAGTCGCTTTGGATTAAGCGGAAAGAACCGTTAAATTCAGGCTTGGGTGATACCGAGAAGAAATAAGCCAATACCGTTATTATTAACGGAACATTTATTTTCGAGGCAATAAACGAAGAAAAACAAATTAAATGAAAAACTTTTTTGCAACGTTACAAGTATTGTCAATATTTTTTGCAATAAAATAAAAAAATTACTATAAAATTTATTTACCGATTTGTTTTGGTAAACTCAATTCTTCATTCCCTGAAATTTTTCCAAACAAGTCCCAGTCATAAAATAGTGCAGCGTGAAACCAAAACTCCAGATGCGCCGATTGCAAACATAATTCCGAACAAAAATATTTTTGCGTGTAATTCATACCAAGCATTGGAATAATAGCTGTATTTTCAAGCTTCAAAAAGTGAGATGTACGCAAAACCACTAGAGCGCGTACAAACACGTCTAAAAACAGAAATGTTTTTTATCTCGATTTCAAGGGTATGCCCTGTCCTAATTGACATAATTCGTCGATACATATTTAGCCGAACAGGGCCTCGAGGATATAATTTCAGATTACCAGTTTTGGTAGAACCTAGCCTATAACTTGCGAAAAAAAATTTGCCCAAAACTTATTGCATGAAATACACTCCCAGACACATTAGCGAAACAGTGAGGACCTAAGCCAAAACCGAAATTCCTACTCCCTCTACTGATTTATATTTTGGAATAAACCTTAATTTTGAAACATAACCCTAATTAGTATAACAAAACTTTCAGTGGCGTTTTTTGTCGAAAAGTCTATATTTTTTAAGAACATAGCAAAAAAACCACCGTTTTTTGGACATTTAACGCCTGCGAAAAATCCTAACTCCTCCAGGTTAAATTTGCAAATTAGCTCAAAATTTTTGCAAAAAGGCTAGTTCTAGAAAAAGAAACTTTAACAGTTGGCGTTTTTTTTGCAATTTCGACCCAAACTCAAAATATAAATTTTATCCAAAGGTCACTGGAAATTTCTTGGGGAAAAAAAATGTGCTGTAGATTTTTCGAGCAGTAGCCAGCTTTCAAAAAAATACGCCAAGAAACCCGGAGAGAAAGTTTGGTTTAACGTAACGACCGATATTTTGAAGTTTTTAGTGGTCAAATTGACACACACACGTTATTTTGAACTTAATTTGAGAAAAATACTTGGAAAAAATCGGAAAAAGACGCAAAATTTTTAGAAAAAATTTTTTGTTGTCATTTGTGGTTTGTTTATGCGTTCAAAACTAAAACAATGATTTGGTGCATTTTTTATGACAATAATAACTGCAGGAAAATATAAGCAGGGATCACCCTTAATATTTAACACTTATCTTACATGGGTAATAAATTATTTATTTAAAAATTATGAAATGATACTCGCAAAAAACGTATTAAAAAGCAGAAATAACAATTAGCTACGCAACAATTAACTCGAGCAGACTTCCAAATAAATTTTCCTAACATTTGTCAGAATATGATTATACAGCGTTATTAATTTTAATCACCTTTTTATGTTGAATAATGTCTCCCCTAAATTTAGAATTTTCCTCGTTCCATAGTTTCCCTAAAATTAAATTTCGGGGAAAGCACGATCAATTTCAGTTTTGACTGTAATTATAACAGTGTAATACCAACAAAAAATATCAGTGAGCATTTCTTTTACCTGTTTGCATTAGGACTGAAATTCTAGGATATAGATTGGACCAACAAAAAAATGGAATGACTTCAGTATAAAGCAGCTTTATTAAAGCTCAATTAAGAAAAAAACTCCCAATTATATAAAAAAGTAAACGAAAAAAGTGATAAATCAAACATTTCCTTATAATCAATTCGAAGCTCTCAATAATCTGCCGGGTGTTCTTAGATCGAATTTGGGGTTTTATAGCCAACATAAACCAAAATTAATTGGCGATTCTTGGTGCAAGGAATGTAAACATTTGGATATAAATCACGTGCTAGTTATAAACGAATTAGCAGTATTTGACGGTTTAATTTTGTGCATGACAAAAAAGAGAGTCTTTTCTGGGAGTAAAACATAAGCGAAAAATCGTAAAAAATCAAAACCCTGTCATATATCCTATATAGGAACGAAATATATAGGAACGAAATATAGTTACCAAATAGGGATATAGTAACCAAATAGGGATATAGTAACCAAATATCTAAGTAAAAATCAATTATTAAATTCGAGCCGAAAACCTCTTCGACTTATTTTAGAAGGAATAAAATCTAGAATAATTTTTTGGGCATTTTACCGGTCCCGACCGGAGAAAATTTCAAAAAAAAAATGACTTGGACCTCGGAAGATTTGAATATATAGTACCGCGTGAGTCTGAAGTGGCGTCGAAAAAAAAGCGGATTGTCGATTTAAACATAATGTATTTCGAAATCTTGTATTTTAAGGCTATTTTTGGGCATTTTGGGGGGAGATAAGCTCAGCGCGCGCTTTAGTGGAATTTCAAGAGTTTTTAAGATTTCTGCATTACAAATTTTATAGCTCATTTTTCATTAAAGAAAATTTTAAACATAACGTGATTTCGAAATTCTTCATTTTAAGGCTATTTTTGAGGATTTTCATGGAATCTCGAGCTCGTCATTACTCTTGTTATTTATTTGATGCGTCATCAGTTCACGCCCGATTAAACTTTGTTTTGATAACACAACGAGTATGGTTTTCTATCTGGCGCGAATTTCGACGCCACTTCAGAATCACGCGGTATATGTATATAAGTTTAAGATTGAACTTCTGGAAACACCAATTTGCCGTTGGTGGAAGTCCGAGCCTTGTCATCAGTTATTTATTTCCACTCAAAATAGAACTGAAAGCAAAATACAATTTGAACGATAAAGATAATTTTGAAAAAACTTTTTTTATAAAATTTTAAACACTTTCAAATGTCCAAAAAGTACGTTGACCCACACCTGCATTTCTGTGGTTTTAAACACAGAGACCAAAAATATTTCGGCGAAGTATCATTTTGGCGGGCGGAATATTGGAACAGAGCCCTGAAATTTTCCCTTATTTTTAATTTCAAGAATTTTGGTGAGTTTCAGATATTGCTCATCAGACCGAAAATGGATGATTTGGGTGCATTTTTTTGTTTTTTGCAGTTAAAACAGCACTGGAACAAGATTATATTCTACAAATATACTTATAATTTTTCGATATTTTTAAAACTTTATTCCAAAGATTTTGAGTACAATTTAATAAGAAAGGGTGGTGAGATACCTGCTAACTTTCGGAGAGGAAAATTTTGACATTATAAATTTGTACACTCGGCACCACCTAGTGGTGTAAATGGCGGTCAAAATTTCAAATTGACGATTTAAGAAGGTGCGCAACGCGCGCAAGAAATTCCATAAAGTGTGGACTATAAATTGTGGCCCATGACATTCTACCTAAGATAGGCAAATAAAAAGTTTCCGGAAGATGAAACTGAATTAATTATTAGAAAAAAAACATTTTCCCTACGCAAGAAATTTTTCCATCAAATTCCTAAAATTTTTTCTTTAGATTAATTCAAAAATTATTTATTCAGTTTAAACCAAAATTTTGTTGTGGTTACGATCTTGCGGTTTTTTATGAGAAAAAATGAATATTTATCTCATTTTTAAGGAGTTGAAAGCCTGAGAATAAAGCAAAAGGAGGCACCATAAAAATTAATCCGAAAATCTTAAATCGTATTTTTTGCCTGCTGCGAATTGTAGCCTGGGCTTCATAGTTAGCAAATACTAGTGTGTTTTTTCGCGCGAGAAGCGCCACGTTTTAATTTATTCTGACTTTTTCAAAAGAAGAGTTCTAGAGAAGAGAGAAAGGTGGGGTTTTCAGCAAAAGAAGGATAATCAGTTATACAAGTTACTTACAATAGCTTTTTTTCTTCCGAAAATAACTTTAGCTGTCATTAGGACTTAAGCATTTCGGAATCGGAGACCAAAAAACAAAACAAGAATTATTTTCGAGCCAAAATAGACCAATTTGCATGCCACACACTCATTTTTAACATATCATTCACGAAAAAAATAGAGAAATTAGGTAAAAAAATGGACAACCAAGAATAAATTTTACTGCCAAAGCAAAGGCAAGTCGCTTATCAGCAATTTCCTGCTTTGGACATGACGTAGCGGATGATACAAAACCAACTGAAACAAAAATTAGAACATACATTTACCCAAAAACTAATCCGCCATATAAATTGGAAATGGAGGCAGAATCATCTTTTCCGATGTGGGCGCCGTCCAAGACAAAATCAATTCGTCTCACAGCAGAAAATGAATTCAAGAGAAATGAAATAAAAGAACTAATCGTAAAGTGGAAACTAGAGGGAAAAATGCATATTCCAATAAAGTACCAGAAAAGTACAGAGCTTTTAGCAGTTTTTTCGACATTCCCGATATATGCAGTCGGAATAAAAAATTTTCATGATTTCATTAGCCAATGGGATCCACTTTACGATTATAAAACGCTCCCAATTTTAAACTGCAAATGCATTTTAACGGAAAGGACCGATTTTTGTCAGATAACCGGTGAACAAAAAAAAGAGAGGCAGATTATCATTAATCGACAATTAAATTTAGGACCAGCTCTTAAATATATTTCTGAACATATAACGAATGAGAATATTCGGGAGGGTATGCGATATCGTGTAAATTACCAACATTCTGAATTTGCGGACGAAATGGACGCACTCGATGCAATCCCCGTAAACCATAGACGGACCAAGAGCATATAAGTTTGAACATACGGGAAAATTGGACCCCACTGGAAAACCAGTCAAAAACCGGTACCGATCGTGACTACCAACATTGGATCAACGATTTGGCAAACCACGATATAGTTTATCTGGACCGCCTGGAAAACCAGGAAAGAGTTGTTCTAATCGCCTCTAAAAATAAAAAATCTAATAAAAATTTAGAAAATCTTAAACGCCTACATAATTTAGAAACGCACTTTTTCGCCAGAACGATCAGTACCATGGAGGACGCCGGTACAGTGGGGTCTTTTGGTAATTTAGAGATGGGATCTGTCGCCTCTAGAATTAATTCTATACGAATTACAAAAAAAACTAGAAATCGACGCATATCATCTCTAAATTCACACCCACGCTCTCAAAATGACTCACTAACCTCTAGACCAACTATCGAGCCAAATGTTTTAAACCAAAGTTATAAAGCCGTGGAGTCAAAAGGCTCAAATAAACGAGAAAAGATGAACTTTCATCAAATCTATTGGAATCCGGATGGCAGCTCATTTGCAGATGTGGAATCCGTCTTAATGGAAGAGGCAACAGAAACAGCTACATCCGTCACAGAATACCACGCATTACAAATCAACAAACCAGAAGAATGACGCGAGGTAAGCTACCATAGTTTGGACTTTTTTGATGATAGCCAATGTGATGTTACGGTACGCCAGGGAGTTAAGTGATGGTATCCTGACTCTCAACAAAAAAATTTTCATAATTTGAGTCTACCATTCGCTACAACTCACGATAATTCAAATATCGAGCCGAGTAACCTTACATTGGATATGAGTAATCATGATATTTCATCATCACATTTTAAACTGTCGAGGCAAATCTTTCCACAAATAATTACCAAGAGCGCGAAATACTTCTATTTTTCATTATGAGCATCGAATAAATCTTTCGTGAGAGTCTTTTTGGGGGTTAAAATAAGTAAAGTACTCGGTTTTCAGCTAGAAATAATATTATTTTTGACCAAAAAAAGTTTTGAATTTAAAAATGAGCCATTAACAGAAAATACTTTCCTCGATTTTTTGGCGGGGAGACAAATGGTTAGAAATTTAACATATATAGTATTGAATTAAAATCAAATAAAAAAAATCTCATTTTCGAATAAAAAGGACCCAGATACATATCTGGAAAATTTCTACCATGGAAAATCTGCTGAAAATAAATATCTTTCAATTACCTCTAGGGGGTTAAATAGTTCCGAGCTTGAAATCCTGGATAAATGTAGGAAACTATTAATTCCAAATATTGAAACAATAAGCCCAAGTTTTTGTTCGGATGATGACTCAGAGATCGAGATGAACCGTGGTGACTCATCTAGAGATATTTTACAAACGACCACAGCCAACCCAGAGACAGCAAAATATGATGAGTCACCCTTTGACCCCTTCGATTTCAGAACTTCAAAATGGCTTTCTGGAAAACCTATAATTAGGTCCAATAAACCAATTCCAGAGTCAAATTTCCCAAAGTCATCTAAGCCAGAGATAAAGCTGAATTTTCGTACAATAAAAATCGCGAGTGTAAATATTCCACTACACTTTTTAACGGAAAATACAAATATTTTTTTTAACTTAACTGAATATTACCCCAACATAGACATATTCAGTTTATGTGAAATGTATTTAAAAAAAGATATTGTAGTAGAAGTGCCGTCGGGGTACAATTTTTGGCAGAATGGTCATGGGTCAGAAATAACTACCGGTTTTCTCACGAAAAACCATTTAAAACGAAATATTAGTGTTTCTGAGCCATTTCTCAACTGTTCATCAATTAAGTTGAACCTAGGACAAAGAAAAAGTGATTTTGTAATACTAATGGCCCTGTACAGAAGCCCAGGCAAAATGTCTGACCGTTTCGTTGAAAAAAGTATTATGACAAAGCGGGAGATTTATAATAAAAAATTAAGGGATTTGATATAAAAACCTAGAAAAAAACTGATTTTAATGGGGGATTTCAATTATAATTTAGACCCAATCACAGATAGGCATTTCAGAAGTGGGGAGGAGAGATTTTTGACGGAAAATTTGAAGCGAAGTGTTTTCTTAAATATCGTCGAGGGTAAAAAAACCCATTTTTCCAAAATCCATAATACGACAACGATAACAGACCTGGTTCTGGTCGTCCCAGGGATCGAGGTTTCAAATGTCACAGTTGAAAATTTTGACAATTTACCGGGACTTGATCACTTCCCGATTTTGTTTGAGATCCCACATCGCTTCAAAAAACCACCGAGAAAAGAAATAAAAACAAGGGGGAAAATATTCAAAAATAAACCTTTTTGTAAAAATGATGACAAAAAAAATCTGACGATCCCTTTTGTCAAATTGAAAAAATGGGAAATTGAAAATATTGAAATTTTAAAAAATCTAACTACGGGAAATGATATAAATGATAAAGTGGGGATGAGGGATGTCTATGATACATTGGGACAAATGGTAGATGAGGTAATGCCAGTGACCATAATAAAAACAAAAACCGGGAATAGTCGATTCCCGCTATCCCCCTTTTAGTATGAATTAAAAAAAAAAGCGAAGGGCATGAGAAAAGTTTTAGGGTCAGCATGGAGGGATAATAAACCATTATCAGACTTAACCAAAACTTTAAATAAAGAGCGAAAACGGAGCTTAAGACAAGCTAAAAATCGAAAAGCTACAGAACGTACACAGTCCCAAAAGGGAAGCTGGAGTGCCTTTGATGTTTATAAGGACCAAGATCAGAGCCTCTCAGATCAAATAACCGAAAATGATTTTGCTATTAAGTTCCAAAAGCTTTCATATGACTACACTGAGCGAGTATTTCCAGTCCCTCCCTCAAATTATAGAAAATGTTTTAAAAATTACAACGAAAATAGAGGAAACTTTTTCGAGCTGGATCTACCGCTCATTGTAGGTTGCAACATCGAACATCTCGATATAGCAACAGTTCTAAAAAATACAAGGGGGAGTGGGCACGCTAAGGGTTTGGACGGAATTTCAAAAGAATTGTTGAAAAAATTAGGTGACCCGGGTCTAGAGGCCCTAAACCGTTTAATTAATGGGGTACTGGCCAGTGGGGACTATTTGAACGAATATAGAGAGCTGAAAGGTATGCCGGTTTTTAAAAAGGGGGACATACATGACGTGAACAACTTTCGGCCAATCCTTATCACCTCCTTTATAGCCACTTTGACTGAAAAAATGTATGCTCTCCAGATGATCAGAAAAGCATCTGAATTAGGGCACTTACATCCACATCAAGGGGGTTTTCTGAGAGATCGTAGTATTGGCAGTTTAGTCAATATGATGAGAATATCACATTTAAAAAAACCTAAAACAAATTTTGCTTCGGTTTGCGCAACAGACTTAAGTAACGCTTTTGAGAGCACAGAGGTCGATCTGATTCTAGAAATCATGAAAGACTTCTTTGCTCCCAAAGCGTTACATTTTCTACGCAGTTTTTTGGCCCAATCACAGGTCTTTATGGAGTCGCACGGTATTTTTTCAGATCCATTCATAACAAGCCCACGTGGATATCCACAAGGATCCAGTTTGTCCCCGTTACTTTTTTTAATTTTAATGTCAAAAAGTCACGCGAACGAATCGGGTGATAAATTCTATTCGTTCGCGGACGACAATAACATCTGCATATCAGAGGATTCAAACGAATCTCATTTTTTGGAAGCACAAAAATCTTTAAATGTTTTTGTTAAATTTTGTTCCGATTTCTCATTGAAAATAAACCCTAAGAAGACATTTTTCACAGTTATAAATCGATTAAACGGACCAAAAAATAAATTAAGCCGAAAAATTGGGGGTGAAGATTTAAGAGAAACTAGCCAGATAAATATGCTGGGTGTCCATATGTCTGACTCTCTCCAGTTCAAGCCGCATTTCGAGCGGTTTTTGTCTAGTATCAAGTCCAGGTGCTCAATTATAAAGCGCTACACCCAGAAATGTAACCAGGCATTTTCGAGAGTCTTAGTTTTATCGTTTTTATACGGTAGTTTGTCACATGGCCTTCAATATCTAACTTTTCCAAATATCAATTTTTGTAAATCTTATAATGTCGTCATTAACAGTACATTAAAAGTGAGATTCTCGAGCACAATTGAAAAACATTTAGAAAAAGAATATTTTGTAACAGTTCCCCAATGGAAACTACTCAATAGATCAAAAATGATCTCTTTCGAAAATAATTTTATCATTTGTCAACTGACAAAATTGAATAAAATTTTAATGAGGCCAATCCCAATCTGGGAATTTCACGACATTCTAGACTGCCTTGAAAATTCAGGCAGATCACGTGACAAATTCACGGGAATTATCCCTAAACTGAGTCACCGTCCGAGAAATAAACGTCTATTTCCAAAAGACTATTTCACAACGGCCCCAATAATTTGGCTTGAACTATTGGACAAGATCCCAAGTTATCTGATATGTCACATAGGCACAAAAAAATTTTCAAAAAATATTTTGGAATTTTTTACAGCCCTATGCCAGCATGGGGAGGGTAAAAACGAAACCTGTTCGAATTGCGGCTTGAACAGGCGATCTTATAGAGAGTTTGGATATAAAAACATCGCCAATGAAAACCTGAGAACAGAAGAATATAAAATTATTCAAAATTTCTCGATTATTTCAAAACAAATCATAATTGAATCTGGCCTCATGTCAAATATTTTTTACAGGGGGATAGCAAACCGAACCAACTGGTTCAACCGGGATATAGAAACAACCGCTAAAAATTTTCATCTAGTAGGCCCACTACTCGACTAAGGGGGATCTGGTAGGGGAAGAGCGATTTCACTACCTACCTTTTCGTATTTTTTTACGCGGCACTATAACCATAGCAATTGAACGAAATAATAAAAATTATTTGTGTTTTTTTTCCGACTTTTTCTTCTTTATTAGCTGAATAATTTTGAAATAGGACTGTGGAGTTAGTGCCGCGTAAATAAATACGAAAAAAGTTGTATCATAATAAGAGTAAATGGGTGATTCGAAAAATAAGGATTTTTTTTCAACTTATGAAGAAATTTTTGTTTCAAATATTTATGGTGCCCACACATAACTACAATTTCCTAACTATTGAGAGTGATTAGTGACTGAATATGCCCGCAAACTGGTCGACTGGGATCCTCTTACCCAGTATAAAAATATTAAGCGGGGAGAAATACACGGTCCTGAAACATTTTCTCCTTAATAAAAAAATGTTTATCAGGTCAAATTATTAAATATAAAATGTCTCCGACCATATTTGCAATACAAATAGGGTGTGAGACACAATTGGTCGCTTTTTTTTTCTTAGCGGGCGCCAAATCTATCAAAAGATGAAAGCCCAATAAAGAAATAACAATTTTATAAAAAATAGCGAGAAATAAATTATTAAAAGTTTTATTTTTAACTATGGTCTACCGGTATAATGAGAAAAGTTACAACTGTGAAGACTTTGACATTTTATCCTGCTCGTTTTTTTGCTACTATCCCATTTAAACAAAGACTTTTGTATAAAAAGTGTAAATACATTTTTATTTTTTCTATCTGTTCGACTGACAATAAAGTTTTTTTCAGGAGGATTTTTGTTAGGCAGGTTTCAGTAACTGGCCATAAATATGAAGTCTCAAAAGCGTTGATTTACACCAGGCGTCATGACTTATCTGATCTTCTGGTATGGTCGCCAATCGTTGAAAATCTTAAAAGTATAATTAGAATATGTAGTGAGCGGAGGGAACGTATGAGAGGTGAAAAATTGAATCATAAAAAAAACTCACCGGCCAAATTTTTGAAAATAATGGGTTCCGACATTTTGACATACTGCTTCGTTCTC
>SCLH01001126.1:119989-146958 GCA_004367855.1 Oikopleura vanhoeffeni | reverse complement strand
AATACCGAATTTGAGACCGTGGTTGAAAATAACTACTGTACCCACATTCCCCTTAAGGGTATGGTGGTTTCCTACATTTTTGCAGTTATTATGTCATGAAAATGCACCAAATCAGTCTTTGATTTTTCAAAAGCACAAAAAACCTAAATAAGAACAAAAAAATTCGAAATTTTTAAGTTTTTTCGATTTTTTCTGAGTATTTTTTCAAAATTAAGTGGAAAAATTACATTTGTTCCGATTTGACCTGTAAAACTTCAAAATTTTGGCTTGACGTGAGCCAACTTTTTCTTCAGTGGTTCTCAAACTTTCTTTTGAGCCTACTGTCGAAAAAATCGAAGCACATTTTTTTTCGAAAAAATTTTCACGTGACCTTGAAAAATTCATATTTTTTGTTTGGGTCGAAATTTAACAAAAACGCTCCTATGAAGCTTCTGTTTGTTTAGAGCTAGCTTTTGCGAAAATTTGAGAAAATTTTGAAATTTAACTTAGGAGGAGATAAATTTTCCGATGGAAAATCTAAAATAAACATGGGACTTATCGACAAAAGCGCTCCTATGAAGTTTTGCATGATAATTATACAGCTTATGTTAAAATTTGGGTTTATATCAAAATAAAACCTGGGAGGAGATAGATTCTCCGTTTTGGCTTAGGAGGCTCTTGTGTCACTTATGTGTGAAGGAGTTTGGTCATACAAGAAAGTTTTGGCATATTTTTTTGCAAGTTGAGGGCTAGTTCTACAAAATGGCTAATCTGAATAATATCCTTGGATCTCTGTTTGGCTAATGTTTTATCGGGAATATGTCAAATTAAGAACCACCATGGTGGTCCACTTCAGTCAGAATCGTAAATGGCCCTTTAACTTTCATCAAATTGGCTGAAATTTCGGCTGTGAGTTTTAAATCAAAAATTAATCGATTTGAGTCTAATTATTTTTTTTTATTTCCAGGCTTTTAATTGGCTGAAATTCATTTTTTATATTTATGAAAAATAAGTTATATGAGCGTTTTCCTCTTGTTAAGACGATTCGGAATAACCAAAAAAAATTTCAAAAAAATTAATTTTTGATCTTTTTTTCTAATAAATAAGATTTTCTTGTNAGCTGAAGGCTAGTTCTACAAACTGGCTCATCCGAATTATATCCTCAAGGCCCTGTTTGGCTAATATTTATCGAGAAAATGTCAAATTAGGAACCACCATACCCTTAAGGAGTGATTTTAAGGAGTGAATTAAAAAGTGATTTTTAGATTTGATTAAAAAGCCTTTTCATAAGTAAAAGAGAGCTCACGGCATCTCCACCAGCTGAGGGCGCGCACAGCATTTTTATCGAGCGAAACAAAAATTAAGACCCAAAAACTAATTCCTGTTAATCCCTTGCCGCCCTTTGAAACTATTATCGTCCAAGATTCTCGAATTTGAAATATATATATATATGGTCAAAACATTTTAACTGTCATTATCAGTATCTTTGGTTCTTGGGTTTGACTCAAAGCCTTTAAGGCCATAATTTTTGGAATAAAATAAATACTTTTCTAATCAATAAACAATTTCCTTCTATTTTTAGTTGATACATAATTATCAGTCTAAAACAGAATTTTCGATTATTAAAAATATATTCCTAAAATAATAATAATTTCATTTTCTTGCTTGCTTATTACAGGGGAGGCCTCAATCAGGCTTGTAAAGGGATGCATCCCCGACCAGATTTTCTATCTCATCCTCTTTTTTCCCTGTCTTTTGCTTGAACCTACGCAAAAAAAGGGTGGAAAACCTTAATAAGCTTATTTTTATCAACCAATCATAATCTTAATTTAGTTATTTATTTAATCACATCATAACGCTCAATCTTTTTTGTTATTCTTTATCGACCAATCATAAACGCTTATTTTATTTCTGAGTTTCATATAACTTTGAATGATGATGATGCCTTACTTGCGTAAATTCTTTCTCGTTAACTCCAGTGTAACATTCTGGTCACGCGTGACCAGATGCCCTTTAATCGCAATTTATAAACCTTAATAATTTATGAATGAAGCATTCACAAAATGATCGATCAAGTATTTTAATAATTGACGTTTGTGCGTTTTTTTTGAAAATTTTTACTGTATTTTTTGCAAATTTATTTGGAATCACCATAAAAAACGCGTGATCTTCAAATAATTCTGAGTTTTTTTCCATTACAGCATAGCCCAAAAATGATCACGTGACCGTATAATCAAGAAATAAGGGTGGCAAAAATAGTACTGTTTTTTCACAAAGTACTTAAATCACCTTGAGAAACAAAGAGGATCTTTGTAAGTTTTAAAGACTTTTCTTTTATTACAGCAAAGTCCAAAGACAATCACGTGACCTTCAAATTAAGAAATAAGGTTTTTCTTAAAAGTACTATTTTTTTTCAAAAATTACTCAAATTACGCCGAAAAAATTTAAGGGCACATATACACATAATCTAAGAGTTTTTTACATTGCAGTTTTCTTAGAAATCTAGAAATCTAATTTTTTTTGACAACTTTTGGTCATTTTTTAGGGCATTTTCCAATTCCGACCCGATATTAGACATCGGATAACGGATTTGCGTTCTACGCCTACGATTACACTAGAATGTACTTATTTCCACGTTTGGTAAGTTTCAGAGCTACAGAAACTGACCTAGATAGACTGATGTAAAAAATAAATTCGATTGCGTTGACTCACAACATCTCAATTTGTTTTCTAGAAATCGAAATCCAAAAAATTATTTATTTTCTTTTCGAGATAAAGAAGCTGATTTGGAAAAAATTTGTATAAAAACATATGATTGTTTTCAAACAGAGCAAGGGCAAAGTGTTCGCGGTTTAATACTACAAATTTCAAAATGTCAAACTAAGTCTTTATTCGTATTACTAATGCACTTAATCGTGTGAATCGTGGTCATGGTAGAGAGTTTTTAATTTTCTTATTCACACATTTGATGCCTTTATATTAATTTTTCTCGAAAAATTTTTTGACAGGATTGTAGCAAATTACTTGAATTATAATTTTAAAAGAGATAGGAAATATATGTTAATGATGAATCTTCGGTTATACGCTTGATTTAAAACGTCTGGTCATGCGTGACCAGATGTCACTACGGGTCCAGAAATAGTCTGCAATTCTGAAAATTAACCAAGAAAAAAATCTTAATTTTATCACTTCCAGAGTGTCTAAACTTTAGACTCTAAAGTATCTTATGGGCCGACAGTGCTCAATGGCTCGTAAATGCCAAATCGTTCGAAATATCTTGATAGAAAACTTTCGGGCTTTCCTTTGTACTGCATAATTTTTAAAATTTCGTGTATAAATTGTTATGATTAATGATTTATAAATTTGCTAAAAGGTTGTAGCGCGCAGCTACAGCGCTGTTATTTCTATAATATTAATAATTTATTTGAAGTTATATCTTCTTAAATTTATCGATATATTCAAAACTGATACATATAGCGAAATCCTAAATTTGAAGAAAACCAGATAAAAAGTGAATAAAAAAAGGTATGGTTATTACAATAATTATTTTTTTTACTTTTGCTTGTGTGTGATAATTTATACTCATCGTAGTTTTCGAGGCTATTAATTTTATGCAGGAGAAACCCAAATGGTCCGATAGTTTTCCGTTGCGGATTCCGGACCATTGCGCATCGAATGGTCTATTCAGCAAGTTTATTCGCAGTATTGGATAATTAGGGCCAGACCATTTGGGCACCCTTGTATTTTTTATCAAATCGAAGTCTCACTCATGAGTCATGAGTCCTGAATCAGGGCTCCTGATCTCGTGTAAAGTAATAAATCAGGACTTATTTCGAATGGATAAAGGACATGGACCTTTTATGGAATGTTTCCTATATTTTAGAATTGAAACTTTGAGAAAGCCACCCTGGGAAACTCCCCTTTTTACTAACGATAACTCTCACTAAAAATCTCTCATCGAAATAGACCAAAAGTTTGAATTCTTAAAACTCATGGGATAATTAATTTCAAGGTCAACATTTTTCAGAATGATGTAAATTTTATAATGGCATCTAATTTCGAAGAAAAAATTGCTACAAAGAAATTATTATGAATGTTTAATTGGGCAACAGGCTGTTGCCAACCGCCTAGTTATACTACATAGATTATTCACTAAAATTATTTCTTGTGGATAGATACTCTGACAATGATTTGTATATTTTTTATTTGGAAAAAAATATTGTTTTCAATAATAACGCCTGATTATTGAAACGTTCTGACATGTCATGACACGCGTGTAACCCAGAAAATTGAGTTTATGCTTTTTGAACATAAAATCTCGAAAATTGTTCGTGAAGTTTAGTTACTTTAATTTTTATTTGCGAATTTGATTTTGACAACTTTCGTAACAATAATTTTTATTGAAGCTTTTGAGCAGACGTTTTTTGAGTAAAATGAACTGTTCTAAAAATGTGTTTAAAATTCATTAATGAACAATTATTTCTTTCTTCGAGTAAGTTTTTCTTGAGAAATTTTAGAAAATTTTCAAAAAAAGTGCACTGTTCTTTGATCTTGAGTACTCAAAACCGGAAAACGTTTTCGATAAGTTTCTCTATCATACAGTAATCAAAAACAAATTAAGTCACTGACATTAAATGTTTCACCTAGCTGCCTTTCTTCACTGCTTAGGCCTCCTTAAATTTTGCAATTAATGTACTCGTAAATTTTTTAATAAAGTTTTATTATTATCAAAAAAAAATACTACAGGTTTTAGGAAGTGTCGCCTAATTTGGAACTTTATAAAATTATTAAGCAAAATAAGTTTTTAATCACTTCACTTGCCTAATTCATAAAAGTTGTCAAAAGAAGAAGAAGTCTCCTTGAAGTTCGAACCAAACTCTAAAAGTTCGCTACTTTTTTTGAGTAAAAATCATAATTTTTAATACATTCTTGTCAGTAAGTTGCACAATAAAAAATTAGTTGTAAAATAGTCAGATCCATGTCTAGATCACGAGAAAAAAGTTAATTACCTGAAAAAATTCCATTATTATGCAAAATTCGGAAAAATTTTTTATCGAAATTCATCTTTTTTTAGGTTTTTATAGCAAACCGTTAACAAAAATAAGAATGCAGCTAAAATCAGCTTTTATCACTTCTGAGTCTCGAGAAAAGCCTCCGTCGGTTACCCCAAATTTCTGGATCTAAGAAAATATTTGGAATTTTTTTTTTTCGAAATTTAAAATTTTTGTATTGTCATTTTCAAGATCTAATTCGCAGTGATCTAATGCACAAAAATTAGAGCAAAAGAGGTTATTACTTCAAAAAGATACAGTGCGGTTAAGGAAAATAAAACTTTGAAAATATAGAAAATTAAAAAAAATTTTGACATCGAAAAATTTTTTTTTTATATTTTTGAAGCAAACCAGCCACGAAAATGAGAATGCAATTAAAATTAGCTTCCTATCACTTCTGAGTCTCGAGATACAGCCTCCGTCGGTTACCCCTTAAGCGGGCACATTTAAACAAAATTCTTCAACTTGTCAAAAATGTTTTTTTTTTCAATATCTACATTTCTGTCGACAAATGAAGGCTCTAATAAATCATTTGAAGTTTTTGTCAAAATAAGAATAAAGATTCTAACGCCACACCCCCTTAATTAACCCCTGGAACACAGAAAAAAAAGTTCGCCAAGGCACCAGAGCGATATATCGGCTCTACTTTGGATGTTGTTTACAGAAATCTCAAGGTAGTTGAAGCTCCAATTACTTTTGCAATAGGAAGTTGAAAAGTTATATCTTTGCATCAATCAATTTAAATTCTAGAATTTTGATTTTTAGTCTAAAAATATCAGTTGGAAAACCAAGGTGTAGAATATCACGTGATACGTGCCCATCGTAGTCTTCACAAATTTTGTTTTCATGGGAACCAACGCGAAAGTATCTGCCCTACGTCACACTTGAATCCGATTAGATCTATATATCATCAATTAAAAGTTATTTTGAAGAAAGTAAAAAAAAATGATGAAAAAATCACGAATTTCTTTGAAAAAATAGCAATTTTTTAAAGAAATTCGTGATTTTTTCATCATTTTTTTTTACTTTTTTCAAAATAACTTTTAATTGATGATATATAGATCTAATCGGATTAAAGTGTGACGTAGGGCAGATACTTTCGCGTTGGTTCCCATGAAGACAAAATTTGTGAAGACTACGATGGGCACGTATCACGTGATATGCTACACCTTGGCATATTAATACACTTTTTATTATTATTTTCAAGCCAAGCCAAGCCAAAAATCAAGCCAAGCCACAAAATCAAGCCAAGCCAAGTTTTGAAATCAAGCCAAGCCAAACTAAAAGTCAAGCATGCTTGAAAAATTAATTTTGAAAGCTTGGCTTTGGCTTGATCAAGCCAAGCCAAAGTCAAGCCAAGCTAAAGAATCAAGCCAGCTGTGGCCAGGCCTGATATAGGCTATATTATAATTCAACCTATAATCGATCTCATATATTATATCTAGCGATGCTTACGTTTCTGGGAAGGCGTGAGATTGAGATGGATTATGGGCCATAATTTATGGCCCATAATTTATGGCCCATAATTTATGGGTTAAACTAGAATATCGGAATGAAATTGAAGTTCCAAATAAATTTGGTTCGAAGTGTCTTTAAATTTTTCGAGATTATTTGTTCAATTTTCAAACTAAAGGCTAGATAAGTCTTCTTTATAATTTAAGAAATGTACAAGCTCTTATAATTAACCAGAGATCATTAAAACGCCCTGAAGATTATCACTTTAGAATCTCTTTCATAAGCTCACCGTGTAATCTGTACACACATTAAATGATCTTGACTTTGTCAATAGGCCAAAAAGTCAGATTACTATCGTATAATAACCTCAAATTCCTGGCTATTTTACAGTCTAAGTTTTAAGAATTTCGAAAGTTAAGCGGTTATTTTCATAATCGGGGTAAAAATCACACTGAATTTCCGTACCAAAATACTCGTTTTAATTGTAGTAGGAAATGGCGACTAGACAAACAAAATAAACATAAATTAGAACAAAATTAGATTCTGAAACTATGAGTAATCATTAACTTTCAGAGGACAAAAATCGATTTTTATTCGAAAATGTTTACTGTATTGATGGTTGTAATTTCCTGTACTTTTTTTGTGTACAAATACTAATCGTGTTCTTAAGGGCCTCGGTGCTATTTGACAGATTTGCAATTTTTTAATTTTTTTCTCTTGATGGTAAACTTTTTGACACTTTAAAATTTCCGAATAAAAACTTTTTCGAACGAAAGTTGCTACTATTGAGCTTACTTCGTATAATCTGTTTTTTTCAGATCGATTATTTTTAATTAATAAAACGTCTTTTAAAAAAACACTCAAAAAACGCGCGTTTGCTATAGAAGGTGTCTAAATTAAGCTAAATTTTTTTTTTTATTAATTAGGAACCGTTAAAACCGACTCATCCACCGTTTAAAATTTAACTAATTTGTTTATATACAATTTCTACTTCAAAATCGAAAATTTAAAATCTTGAAAAAAGACGAAAAAACCGAAATTTTCGCACATCGAAAAAAACTTACCAATTTGGCAAGTTTTGGTGTAATAAAATTGTTTTAATTCTAGATTAAAACGGGCTTCGATGGATTTCTCCCAAACCGCAGTTTCGTTCAAGAAATTATGATTTAAAGTATGAACAAGAGCGAAGAAACAAAACGAGGACATATTTGAAAAAAATAAAAGGTGGCATTCTTAATTATTTCAGCCGGTGATTCCAGAAAATGTCATATGATTTTTCAAAGAGCATATAAAGAATATGTGGTCACCAACTCGAAAAGTTGAAGTGGCCATTTTGTAGAGTTTTTCTCGTTGATTCGAAACAAATAATTTAAAAAAACATTTACCGAAAAATAAGGAAAATTTTCCATAATTTTCGGAACTTTTTCGAAAATATCTCAAAATTTGACGAATTCGAAAAGTTAAATTCGAACTCAAAGTTTTGTAAAAAAGCAATAATACAAAATTTATAAGTTACAAAAGTTGCCTAGATTGTAAAACATAACTTTGATGGTTTACTGAAGGAAATATATATCGAAAATGATCCCTACTGCGCCTTTTACTCCAGTAGGCGTAAGTGACCAATGAAATAGCGGGATTCTTGAATTAAGTCGACAATCGAGTATTCTGATTGGACACTGGCTCATAGTTACGCCTACTGGTGTAAAAGGCGCAGTAGGGATCATTTTCGATATATAACCAGTAAAAAGTTTTTCATCAAGCGCCCATATCCGGATCTGTCAAATAGCACCGAGGCCCTTAATCTTGTCCGAGAAAACGTAAGTTTTATGCGTTTTCGTATGAAAAACAACATATTTTGAGGTAGTTAAAAATACAACAGTATGTAATGTTTTTGCTAGCAAAAGGAGCTTCAGAATATAATGAATCATGCATTCTGATGGGCTCTGAAGAAAGACAACAACGCTACGGCAAGATTATTGAACGCGAGCCAATTGGAATGCTTATGATCAGTCACATTCTAAAGCTTTCCTGGCTATCAACAAATTAAATACCTTACAATTAAAAATAAGGTTTTTGATAACAAGTTAGAAATAAAAGTCGATTTTTGCAAATCATCGAGTTGCCTTTTCGTTCTTTGAGTAAGCTTAGACTTACCAGAGCTATAAGTAAATATATGTACTATATATGTATATAAATTTACGAAATTTCGCTTGATCTGAAGATATTTTTTTTCTTATCGGCTACAGTTATTAGAGAATTCATTTTCAAACTTTTTCTTGTAACGGTTCAAATCCGATAAGTGGTACATGTAGCATTTTGATTGTCTCTTTTTTTTATAAAATTCGACAGTTTTTCTTTTAGTCAAAATGTGTTGAATAAAATGCGTTATGTCTAAATTACTGGGAACCAGTATTTGATTCATGTCTAGATTAGGGTGGGGAATATGTGTTGAAAAAAAATACGAATTTTTTTTTGAAAAGTTACTTTAGGTCAAATAATGACCTAAAAATCACGAAAATATTGTTATAAAATTTCTAAAGAAATATTAACGGGCCGTTACTTCTAACACATACAGAAATACTACGCAATAAAAACTTAATAGAATCGTCTGATTAAGGAAATTTGTATACTGAATTAGAAATAAAATTCAGTGAAGGGCAACCGTGAAAATTCAATTTGAAATAATTTACTAAAATTTTAATTTCCAAATTTGATTTTGAGAACTTTTGAAAAATTATTTTCAGTTTTTATTGAAGCTTCTGAGAAGGCGTTTTTTTAGTCTAGTCACGATCAACGGCCCGGAAAAAAATCCATTTCCGACCCTAGATGATATGTTTTGAAGATTATGTCGAAAATAACTGGTTTTCAAAACCGGTCTTCAAACAAAACTCTTATAGTAACCTACCTCTTTAGTCTGTTAATAGACTATAGGGCCCTTAGGGTTATCTTTATATTGCATCAGAGCGGAAGTCGCTGAACCTACTTAGTAGGTAGTACCTACCTTCTCCCAAGGGCTGAACTAAATTGAACTTTAAATGGGGCGTCATAAAATTTTACAATTAGCGAAATCATCAATTTCAGATTTAGTGAAATCAACAATTTTATGAGCAATAAACTAGCTAATCTTTACTGGAGGTTTTGGCCCAGTGCACACAGTCTAAGTGAAGAAAACGGTATAAACTTACGCATTTTTTTCTGAAAATCCGAAAACCGGTAGTCTAAGCGGACAAAACGGGAATTTCCAATGACCATAAAGATGTGTTGGCCAAAACTTAAAGTACTGTCATCGTTTAGTATTTGTTTAGTAACACAAAAATACAATTAAAAATTGTGATTAACAACTAAATAATTTATTGATTCAGACAAAATTTAATGTTTTATTTTGACAAAAAAGTTGATTCCACAGAAAAATATTTTTCCCATAAAAATTAGTGAACAATCGACCACTTTTTTAATCAATATTAAAAATTCTAGAAAATTTATCTGACTGTCAGCCAAAATTTTAAAAATATAAAAGCTGTTACGGAAAAGTGTTTTGTATTATTTTGCGACATGTCGCGACATAGGATGAGAATGGAAAACACGCTTAGATCTATCAAAATGTCAGGAATATAAATTTTTGGTAAAATTTTTTGCTCTTATCTTTTGCTTTGAAAAATGCGTAGGCGCAAAAAGTCCACTAATTTGATAAAAACGTGTGCAATTAACCCCCTCACTCATTTGAGTATTAATATCCCCCAGAGGCATGAGAGCCACTTTTTTGGCTTGACTTTGAAATCATTGACTTTAAAAAGGGTACAAGGACATGTGGTTACAACCCACATATTTTCTGTCGATGATTATAGAATCACTGAAAACAGGTCGTTATTTTAAATAAATTGCCTTTTAAAAATAAATAAAAATATTTTGAGGGCAACAGTAAAATAACATTCTAAAAATCAAATTCCCAAACTTGAATTTAAACAAAATAAACATTGTCGAAAATATTTATAAACTTTCTTCAAAAATATTTCATCGCCCTTTCTTTTGTAAAAACTGAAAAATAGAGGAAAAATAAAAACTAACAAGTGGGTGGGGCTCCTTGAGATGACATGACTACTGTCTGATATACCGGAGGGTGCATGTACAGAAGCAGAAATGGTTTCAGCTTCGTACGGGGTCCGTGTATTTTCCCTTTTTTGTCCCACAAAAATTCATGCGAATTACATTAGTAGATTTGGAATCTAGAAATAGAATCTACGCATTTGTCTAGTAAATAGAATTAAAAATACTAAACAATAGGCCGATCACACCAAGTAGTAAGTTCAAGGGATGAAAATTTACTATATATAAATCCGAACTTTACTCACGTGTAATTTTATTTTCCTTATAAATAAAAACTTATTTCAAAATCCTATAAATGTAATTCATAGAATATACGCGTGATGGGGTAACAGAGGGGTGTGCATCGGGCACCTTTTCATAAAACACCGAAAATACCTGATATACCCTTAAAACTTTAAGATTTGGCCGTAAGCACATGTATAACTTAAATTTTCTCAAAAAAATCCAAATTTAAAACATGTAGCGCGGTTGGGGTTTTCTATAAAAAGGGGGCCACTTTCTGCTTCTACAACATGCTCTATCTACCATAGTAATATGCTCGTATTGAAATAATATTTATTTTGTTTTATGAATGTTTTTTACATCTGAAAATTTGAAACCATACCGTATATTACAGTGTCCCTATAAATTTATGTTTCCTTAGAAATCACAA
Source organism: Oikopleura vanhoeffeni (assembly GCA_004367855.1). NCBI lineage: Eukaryota > Metazoa > Chordata > Appendicularia > Copelata > Oikopleuridae > Oikopleura > Oikopleura vanhoeffeni. The sequence continues at coordinate 135,717 of SCLH01001126.1, read as the reverse complement.
AATATGTAAACCAAAATGTTGGTCATATCACACAATTAAATAATATGCTCATTATTAAACAGTATATCGTAATTTATGCGGAAATTAACAACACGTTAATAAATTAAAAACATAAAAACGTCTTAGTTTATCTGACACATTTATCGATATAATTATTTAAACTTGATAATCAACATTAACACTTAGGGCCAAATTTATCGTAGTTAAATTAGTATCATCAAATTTTTTTTATCAAATTTTGTACCTTATATGCTTCACATCTCATTAACCATCACATGTATATTTTACACCGAAACTGATTGAAATCCGAAATAAAATTTAAAGTGTATACTTAAAATTTTTTTATGTATAGAAATGCACTAGCTGAAAATATTCTCGATTTACACTAAATTTATTGTAGATCACCTATTATTTCCTTTCCCCTTTTTACATAATCAGGGGGTTATGAAATTTACAGTATGTATTCTTTAAGATTTTGTAGATATAATCATCTTTGTAAAAAAAAGTTAGCTCTTGTTTAAATAAAAATCACACTCTGTTTTAAGCTATTCCGTTTTATCTATTTTGAGTTACCGCATGATTGTCTGGCAGGAACACATCACATTATGTGTGTTTAAAATTGTACATAGAATAACATGTAAAATTAATTTAAAATTGGCAACAAAATGTCAAAGCAAAACTGTCCACCCTAGTGAAATTAAGTAACATTACAATTTGAAGAAATTAATTATTTTCACTAGGGTGGATGGCATAATTTGGTAAATTGAAACAAAAATGGCACAAGGCAAACGCAATATTTTCAAACTGATCATAAAAATAGCCACTCTAGTATTTTATATTGACAACTCAGTGTTTTGTAGGCGCTAGAGAGTTAGATCCACGTGGAGTTAAATGTTACCAAAAAAAAGGGTGGAATGATTTATTTATCCTTGGTACAGTGACAAAGTTTAAAAAGCATCTTTACCAAACTTTAAAACGGCAAAAATTCCGTAACTTAACATCCCTAAGAATGACAATAAAATAACTTGTGTGTTATTTCACACAAACTTATGTGGGCTAGTAGCTGCGCGTTGTTTTGATTTGTATACATGGGAATAGTTTACATTTTCTATCCAAATACATTAAACAACATGCCTATCTACTGTACTTTATTTACTGCTTTTACAGTAAATTATTCTTGGGGGCATGTCTATTTTTCAAAACTTAATGTGTTGGCGGCAGCACTCGTCGGAGACTTTGGGAGCTTTACTTTGCGGGAATTTAATTTACAACAACATTTTTCTAGTTTTTTCTTTACCAGAGAGAAAAACTTTCATAAAATTAAACATTTGAACTACCTTATAATAATTACGCGTGACTTCTCCGTGGGTTTACTTCTCTGACCAGAATTTGTTTCAAAAATTTACATTAATGTACTTTCATTGAAATAAAGAAAATTATAAAAATCAACAAATATAAAGAAAGATTTGTGATTGGTCAGTTTGAAATATTTCAGCCAATAGGAAAACGGGCCAAGGTTTAAGACTTTTAACATTTACCATGTACATTAATAAATGTTCTAAAAAACGCGAAGATTATCTAAGAACGAAAATCAGTTAACTAATTCAATGAAATATTAAAATTACAGGGTTTTATGCCGTTGTCAGAAGTTGGGTTGGCGGATCTGTATTCATAAATTTTTTGTCTTTCATATTCTAATTTCAATAAAAAGCCAAATTTTAATCTGTCTGAAAATTAATCAAAATAAACCAAAAAACTATTATTATTATCTGCACAACTATACCCTGTCACACAGATATTTTCTTATATTGCCAAATCAAGTCTTCAAGCAAAGCAAAAAATTACTATGTCTTCGGTAAACTGAAGTTACATACAGTCACATAAAAGTATGTTTTTTTTAAGACTACAATAGGTCTGGTCAAATTTATATAAAAGTAGAAAATATACTACAAGTCAAGAGTTTATAGGCAACTCATATTAAATTAGAAAAAAACTTTCGAAAAATCATTCAAAATTTTGTCGGGCCTGTTCTCTAAAAGAACCTATTCAAGGCATCATCTGTGTTATTAACTTGAATAAACTGCACCGCGTGGTCAAACACAGAGATAAAAAAAATTATGGTAAGGTTGGCTTATCAGACCGGAAATGCATTATTTGGATGAAATTATGATAACTGCGTAGACTGCGATTCGGCAAGTAGTGCCACACCATTAAATCGCATTTACGACGCTTAAAATATGACCGACCATTATAAAAGTTATGATAAACTTTAAAGTGAAATGACGTTTGTGCGTTTTTTTATTGAAATTTTTCTGTAGCTGATTTTTTGCAAAATTTTTTAAATCACAAAATTAAACCTTTCATCGTGATCAGAAAAAATTCTAAGACTTTTTTCCCAATACACATAGCCCCAAAATGATCACGTGACCGTATATTTAAGGAAAAGGTGGTAAAAGTGTACTGTTTTTTTCAAAAATGCTTAAATAAATTTTGAAAGAAGTGAAGTGGTTCCCTTAGAAGTTTAAGACCTTTACATTAACACTCAAGTCCGAAAAACGATCAACGTGACCTTATTTTGGCCCAAGTACCCAATAGCCAATTACGCCGAAAAGTTTTGGACTAATACACCACAACCTAATTTAAGAGTTTTGAGACATATAAATTTCCAAACACTCACGTGATCGTATTTTTTCAAGAAATAAGGATTTATTATGGACATATTTTAAACTATTTTTGATTATTCGTCACGTGATTTTATCAGAATCCTGTAATGAGAAAAGTCTTAAAACGTTGAAGTTGACCCTGGAATTTTTTGACGTAATCTTTTTCAAATTACTGTACATTGGTACCATATATTTTTTCAAAAGACTCAAAACATGCGAAGACCCCTCAAAGAACGTAACGAATTCTAAGACTCTAAATGCATTACAGTATGGGCCCCAGTTTAAATAGAGCAGATCTCCAAAGTCATGAGCTTCGAAATGCTGATGACATAAGAATGCGTAAAGCGAGAGAGAGGTGAGAAAATGAAATAATACCGATATGGGTTTTTTTTATATTTCAAAATTTCTGTTTGTAATTATTGGTGAAAATGGCCTCGGTTAGAATAGAGCACCTTTAGAACACTTCCGAAAAATTATATAATTAGAATCAAAAAGGTTTGCGAGTACGCGTAGGCGTGACTCGTCTGTGTTGTAGAAAACAAATATATTAAACAATAATTTCAGAGTCAATTTACGAGAGAATGTTGATGAAAAATAAAATAATTGTTAAATGGAATAGAGAAAACCCTTTGAAGTAAACTAAACAGTATTCAAAAATATAATAAACTTGAATGTATGATTATGCACTGCTGCCCGTCACGGGGTACATTCGCAGGATTTTTTTTCTCACCCCATTAAATCTCTTGTGTTCTCGAATTTTTTTATTTTTATTTAATTTTATTGCAAATTGGCTGAATATTATTTTAAGCTATGAAAAATGTTATGTATAAGAACTTGCTATATAGCTCGATCATAGTCACTATTGCCGGAATCGAGTTGGGTACAGAAATCATGTCTAAAGTCTACGAGTTAACTTTAGTTTTTCTAAGAAAAAAGATGATTTAGTATTAAAGATGATTATTAGTTAAGACGTAGTTATGTAATTAACTATTAATTATGATTATTGTTATTATACTGAATCAAGCACATTTTATTATACCTGAGAAGGAAATGACCTGGCTGTCAGACATCACAGATAACCAGTTTAAATTGGACGAATAGGAAATGTCGGATGAAAAATATAATCTTTCACTCCTTATGCAGAAAAAATTGAAATACCAACTGCCTTAGCTCTTCTAAACAAGTTCAAAGAGAGCCACATATGTGGCTCTGGTCTTGACAGAACTTTTTTATACATATGTATGCCACAGGGGTTAAGCTATCTTGTAGAGAATATTTTTTGTCATAAGACGTAGGATTTTTTCTGGTTTTGAAGATTTTTTCGAAAAAAACTGTTTTAAAGTTGGAAAGTGACCTTAGTCTCGGGTTCTCACGGAAGTTAAAATAGGGGTATCACAAATAAATAATTGACTCGACAGCGAAAGGTTTTGTCGAGGCTGGTTTTTTTTGCAGCGTTATCGGATGACCGGCTGGTTAAAATTAACCGGTAAAGTATAGCTTCGGTACGGAATGATATTTTAATGATAATCATGTTTCAAAAGATGCGCAATACGGTTTCTTGAAAAAATATTTGAACTAGGGGTTCAAAAAGTGACCGCAAGGTGGCGTATAATAGGAATTTATAGCATGAGAAATATTATTCGGTTTTACTCAGGATACAAATCCCTGGCGCATCTTGCGGTCACTTATGACCCTTAGTTCATAACCGTTTCCAGAAAACCGATAATTGCGCATCTTGTTGGTACATGTTAATCATTTGAAATTCACTCGGTACCGGAACGCTATACTTTACCGGTAATTTGACCAGCCGTTAATCCGATAACCCTGCAAAAAAAAGCCTCGAGAAAAACTTTTGTGTCAATCAACTTATTTATTTGTGATACTGCAATTTAAGTCCCGTGAGAACCCGAGGACTAAAAGTGCACTTCGCACCTTAAAACAGTTTTATTTTTGAAAAAAATCTCAAAGACAAGAAAAAATCCTGGACTTAAAATGACCAAAAAAATTCTTAACAAGAAAGTTTAAAACACATTAAAACAGATTTCTTATTTGAAAAGTCCTATTCAAATCGTCGTTGTTTATTACCGCCAAACCTCCCACAATGTATCTTTGGTTTTCCGATGATCATAACAAGCCTTAACTTATCAATGAGAAGCTGGATATATCATTAATTTGAACAAGCATCAATCTGTTAATGAAACTCGTATATTTATCTCAATAAAATAACCACAAAAATTAAGATAATCAATCATTATAGTCATCCAAATTTTTTGTGCCATGTTTTTTTTTCTGATACCAAATCTATTGCAATTTTTAATTTGATAAAATTTTTTTAAAAGTATTTATTTTCTCCAGTGACGCTAAATGAAGACAGTCTATTTTGAATTCACAAAAATAATGAATCTTTCAAATCCATTCCCAATTCAATTTGATTGATGATTATGTTTTCTAGAGAATGTTTCGAATTTTTAAACTTGTAAATAATTACGAAAAGCTTTACTCTACACTATTACATTAAAATAGTTCCGAAATAGGTAACTAAGCACAACGTATAAATAATTATTTGCAGTTATAAAGTATTACATCACAAAGTTTGCGGATTTTGCCTAACTATGATAAAAAAGTAACCGTGAAGCGATTTCGTTTATCATGAAAAATATAGAAATAATAATATTATCAGAAAAAAAGCAATGATATAAAAAATAATATTTAATTCGTTACTGGGTACATAAATTTTGTTATAGAAGTCAGTGAACACTAGAAAATATGGCACTTTCAGGAAAAAAGATGGTAATTTCAACGAAATCCCTTAACGAACTTCACCGGATTAAGGTCCGCATTTTGATGTGTGAGTGCTCCAGATTGAACGTCAATAATGGTCGCCGCCCCTTCATGCAAAAAAACCAGGTTGACGCGAATAAACGCTTTATTTCACTTGCCTGAAACTAAGGGCCTTTAGCTCTTCATACGCTTTCGCTAAAGAACAGTCGGGGACCCGCTCCTGTAAACTCTAATTGAATTGACCGAGAAAATGAGTTTCTCTGAAAAATTTTCGAAAATAAAAAAAAACTGAGGCTAAAAATGACCAGAAAAACAATGTCCTCTACAAGATGGTCAATAAAACGATACCCTTTTGACTTATTGTCAAATCGTGCCAGCCACTTCCGAACTTACACACCTCAAAACTGCCGGCCTAAATCAGGATGAAATTCGTAACCAAATTGGTCCGGGAAAATTCGTATAAAAAATTAGACTGATATTCATGAAATCGGAAAAAATGTTTTTTGCAGCTTTTTGATCGATGAAATTTCCCATCGATAAAGAATTAGAAATAGTATGTTTACAACAGGTTTTCGAATGTTCATTCGTCTCTCACGGTATGAAAGATGAACAGAAAAAAATTAATTTCAGGTCAAGAAAAAAAGTGGACACAAAAAATAATTTGCAAAAAAACGGGGCTCTCAGATTGTTTGCAAATTAAAAGATAAATAAATGAATCAGTCATGCTACAGTGATTACAAAACTGATTTGAGGCAATTATCTTTGAGCGTCCGTATGTTCCGCGTAGGCAAACATACAAACAAAAAGTGGTCTAAATCCGGGTTCATAATAGTTCAAACAAATGTTATCAGACGTAAGGACCTTTAAAAATAAAATTTAAACCCCAACCTGCGCTGCTGTGTTTTGCAACACAGAGACCTGGAGAAAACGACTCCCCAAAGTACCCGCTGATTGTGTGTGTCAGGAGAGTGCAATTTGCTGCGATGTGCACAGAGACGTGGTCCTTTCAGCAAAAAAAATATTGTGGTTGCGAGTTTAATACTTTGCTATTGTTGAGCGGCCAAACGATAGGTCTGTCGAATGTAGGAGAATGGTGATTAGCATCACTGTGCAGCAGACGACGTAAAGCGTATGAATCGCTTAGAAGTTTTGCATGTCGAAGACGCTGGAACGTGACTCCGAATTTATGTATAACGTGCCACGACGCCGTGTGTATCACGCTAACCATGACCCTTATCGCAATGTTAGGACCCTTTAATCATTTATTAATTTACATTTACAATGTGAATCGATCAGCTATTGAAATAATGACTCCGTTTTGTGCGTTTTTTTCTGGAATTGTTTTCTGTATTACAGTACTTATTTCTTTGCAAAAAAAATGTTAAATCATCAAAAAAAGACTTAAGCGGAAATCAAAAAATCTAAGACTTGTTTCTCCATTACAACCATTAGCCCGAAAATGATCGCAGGGGCCGTATATTCAAGGAATAAGGCGTGGCAAAAAAGATACTGTTTTTTTTCCAAAAATAACTTAAGGGTACCCGGTCCCAATTACATAGGTCCGCCGAGAATAGAGTGCCAAACTGTAGGCTTGCACAGATATTATCAGATTGACGCCAGTTTGAAACTAGGCCTTCATGCGTTACGTAGAAACAGTGTCGTCAAAAACTTTTTGTGCATGAGAGTGAGCACCCCGAGACACATTAGCAAGAACAGGGAGACCTAAGCCAAAACGGAAAATCTGATCTCCTCTTGAGGTGTCGTTTTTGAAGATAAACCTTAATTGTTTAAGTTAACCTGTAATTATGAATACAAAACTTTTGAAGCGGTGTTTGATGAGAATGCTATATTGTTTTCTAGAATATGCGATGAGAACCATCGTTTTTTGAGATTTGTCCATCGGGAATTATGTCTGCCTCTGAGGTTAGATTCAAAGAATTCACTCAAATTTCTAAAAAAGGAAAGCTCAGAAAAGATGAAACTCCTGTGGAGCCCGTTTTGTGTCGAGATTTCGACCGCCAAACCAAAAGATAGATATTTTCAAGTCACGGTGAAAAATTCCGGAAAAAAGAGTCCTTGCGATGTGTTGGAAGCAGTACAGCTCAAAAGAGAAAGCTGGAGAAACACTGAAGAGGAAAGTTGGCTGTAGGCGGTCAGCCGAAATGTTGACAAACGTTTTGGTGGGTCAGAATTGAAACGTTGAGTGTGGTGCCACTTAAGTTTGAAAAAAAATCGCCGAAAAAACAATTCAAAAGGTTTCGCCGAGAAAGTCCAAAAACGATCACGTGACCTTCTCAAATTAGAGGACATGAAGGTTTTGGTTTAAGTACACAACATTAGTACTCAAATAGCGCCGGAAAAGAGATTTGTGGCAAAATAATAAACAATAATTTAGAGTGGTTGAAGCGCGAATATAATTCCAATATTAAGGAGGTCAACGTGACTTATTTTGTCCAAAAATAAGGATCATTTGATGAGATATGTCCCATACGAATTAGTTGTTGAAGTTAGTTTCGGTCACAGTGATTTTGAATGTACGGACTTCGTGTGAATGAGAAAAAAAGTCTACAAAGAGAGCAGTTTAGCAGATCGATCCTCAAAGTTGGTTTTTATGGTGAGTTTGAAGACTTTTTCAAAAAAACCGCGTGTATAGTGTTACCGGTGGATGATCGACATTAGCCGTAATTTCAAGAATTCATCGTGAAACTCGAATAACCTCAAAGAAATCGGAAGGAGTCGACCTTATGGCTGGAGATAATCAGGCAACTATGGGTCAATTATGTACTGAAAGGTGCACAGAGACAACAATCTCCTTGTGAATGCCTCGAAAATTGACTATTTGCCCCCTGTAACCGTTCAAGTACATAATCTCACCCAAATACCCATTCTAAAGTTTCAAGTAGAAAACTCGACCTCAGCCCGATTATGTTGAGGTAATTACAAAGCTTATACGATAACGGGAAATTGGCCTTGAACCTTGTCCAAAATAGTTCTTTTTATTTTTAAGGAGCTGATTGTCGAAAATTTAATATAAAATCACGGAATTTTTTTTTGCTTTCAGACTCAAATGGTGATGGTTTAATACTAAAATTTTAAAAATGTCAAATAAGCCTTTAATTTCGTATTACTTAATGCCGTAAGTGTGTGATATGAAATTGTTGAAGTCGTGCTTCAAAGAGAGATTTTATACTTTTCACTATCGCCATTTGAGTGCCTTAAAGTACTTTTTCGACATTTTGTTTTGGTAATATGATTGAGCAAAGTTTAAGAATTACATATTATTAAGTGAAAAAATAAATGAGATAAGAAACCGAAAGGTTACGCTTGATTTAAACACCCAATGTCACGCGTGACCATGAAATAGATGTGGAGTCCAGAAGTTTTTAGATGTAGGAGTTAACGATGGTTCAAAATAAAATGAACTTGTAAGCATAAATATACATATCATTCTACAAGAAATTAATCCGAAATATACAAAGTCAGAGTAAGAATTCCCTGAATATTTTTTTTTCAGCTCAAATCTTAACTAGTTCTAGTCATGACTCATGACGGCACTTGGGCCTGGCCGTAACAAACTACGAGAAAGATGACGGCGTCAAAAAACACCCAAAATCAGAAACCGGCGTTTTCCGAATAATTCTCCGTATATGTTTTCTCTTTCTGTGAAATGTGATTTTATTTACATTCGATAAAATCATGCCCTTTCTAGGTTCACTACCTTATCTAGGTGCAATAAAAGTTATGAGTCATTAAACGACACTTTTACAGCATTTATTTGTAACGCACTCAAGTAAATTTTTAATAAAAAACCATAACGCCCACCAATTTTTGGCGATAATTGGCAAAATTCGGCGATAATTGGGCCGCCGATAATAGGCCCCTGTACCTAAAACCTTGTGTGCACGTTTAAACTGCTCACGTATACACAAAATCAGCAGAAAACAGAACTTTCCCGTTAAAACCGTTTGCGTCAAATAATTAAAAATACGAATAATCAAAAATAAAGTTATCGATAGTGTTAACATTTTGTTTAAATTTTAATAGAAGTGTGCTTGAAATCACGTTTTGGCCTTTATTTTATCAGGGAAACGCAAAGTCAAAATAAAGAGTCGAACATAGTAATTTGGAAATTTAATTCTTGTAAATTATTATGATGTCATTCAGGACACCCTCTATTTAATTTGGTGAATAAAGAACCGCAGAACTCACGCAATTTGGCGATATGGCTCTTTCGGCGATATTGGCACTGACAGTTAGATACTAAAAATCCGGAAATTGAAAAGTCCAAGATTACAAATTAGTAGTTTTGTTTGAATCTCCATAAAATCAAGCCGAATCATAATTTAATTCTGGGTAACGATTTATTGGTTTCCGTATGCAACCGAGGGAGAAGTCCAAGCGAATATCATTCTAACTATTGGTGAAATACCTAAACTTTTTTGTTACGGTTAACCGTTACGGTTACTGCGATTTGGCACTCTAATTTCAAAAATTGTTGTAATTTGTGGCAAAAAGATGGGGGGGGCCCCCAAAATAAAAAAATTTTTTCGGGGTTGTTACCAGCTGTATACTTACAGGCGTCATTTGTTTTGATATCAGGACATTTTCCTAATATTTAGAAATGCAATCAAGTCAATTTTTTATTCGTAAAAAAAAGTTGGTTTTCTATATTTTGGCCAATTTTGACCTTTTTCGATGGAAAAAAAACTTGGTATTTGAAGGATTTCGTAATGTGCAGGAGTATTAATTAACACTGTTTAGCGGAGTACACCCGAAAATAATCAAAGTTTATTAATATGCATCTCAAAAATTCTTACAGTCGGGTGTAGTTGGAAAATATGGACCTCCTGTAGTCAGAAATCCTTCAAAGATATTATAAAGAAATTTGATTCAGATTCCCAAAAAAATAATTGAGATTTCGATGTTTGGTTCCAGTGTTACGGGTGTTGAATTTATTAGGATTTTCGCCCTATGTTCCGACTTCCTGACCTAATTAAGCCGGAACTAACATAAAAATACAATTTTGAAGAAATTAGCCAGTTTAGGTAAAGTTTTAAAGGCCATGCGTGACAGTGTAAAGAAATAAAATTATTGTACTAGGGACATATATTTTTTCGGAAGTGAAATTTCTAAATTTTCAACATTCAAGTATCCCAGAAAGAATGTGATTAATCAAAGTAACTTGTAAGCAATAGAAAATTTTAACACACTTGTAGCCATAAGGCCAATTAACCTGAGAAATATAGAAAAAAGTGTAAAATCTTGCTTTAAGTGGGGTGAGGGTCGCATACCATTGACTTTCGAATCCACTTTAACCGAGAATACTAAAACAGCTTCGAGAACTTGAAAAGTATAGCCATTTGGAGATCTTATCCCTTAATCGTACAATAAAAAAATTATCAGAAAAATTTTTGGGCCCGAGCCCCAGTGATCACCATGTAGCGAATTTCTAGAAATCCTAAATACAAAATTTCAGAAAAATGATCTCGCTCCTAAGCGCGCATACGATTTCACGTCAATACCTTGGCATAACCACGGAAAGACTTATGGTGTAATGATGGCGCGTATTTTTAATTCTAACTAGTTCTTCTAGAACTGCGAAAAACCGCCTAATGTAGAAGTTTGCTATCAAAACTATCTCCTCCGAGGGTTACATTTCAGAAATGCAGTAATAATTTGAAGAACGATGGCAAAAATATTTTTGTTATTTGATGGTGCAGAATGTAAAAATGTTTTGTTGCATTCTAAAAATCGCATTTTTAGTAAAAGCCGAATGGAAATCTTGAAAATGAAAGTCGTCGGATTTAGTCGAAAGTACCGAAAACCAAATTAAAGCGTGAGCCATGATCAAAAATCTGCTTACAGCTTTTGATATTTGAGTTTTCGGTCGAAAAAGTTGGGTTTCAATGTTTTTCCAAAAAATAATCAGAAAAAATTCTTAAAAAAAAGAAAATTCGAACTTTTTTGAGATTATTTTTTAACTAATTTATGCTTTCTGAAGTGTGCCCTATGCATTTCTTGGCTATTTTAGACCCCGAAAGTACCCTTAAAAGAGTGCGACGCTACCCTAATCTATTTTTCTAAAAAAAAATTTAAAACTTTATTAAAGGGAAAAATAAACATTTATAAAAAAATCATGATTTTTTCCCTCAAAAATGTTGACTTATTTAAATTGCTTGATGTATGAGATATAACCAAAAGCGGACAAAACTAGACGTAGGCCAGATACTTGTGCAATCGTTCGAAACAGAAATGGAACTGGTGAGACGAAAGCTTGTGACCGGCATTACGATATCCATGATGCCACACTTTAGTAAAAATCGACGCGCCCTCCCACGTAAAAACACACTACGTTTCCTAATCAGTGACCGGGATATTTAACAAAAGTGTGAATAAGGGAATTTAGTATACTGCTTTCTACTTTATTTTCTAGACGAAAAATAAAAAATATCTAGAATATAAAATGTTGGATGCAAAATTATACCTTCACACTCCTATGCAGAAAAAAATGGAAATCTAACATGACTTAAGCTTCTGGAAACAATAGTCTAAGTAGATGCCACCAATGTGCTCTGTCACCAGAGTCGGTGCCTTGCGGAACCGTTTTATATGGCTCACAAGAGGTTAAGAAATGTAAAATATAAAACATTTTCAAAAAAAATGAACACTTGGTAGTAGATAAAAAATAAAGAAAAAAAAAGTTAATTATTTTATTTTTTATCTTCATACAATGTTTCATTTTTGAAAAATGTTTTATATTTATAATTGCTTAACCCTGTGGAGCACACTTGAAAAGTTGATCCAGACACACTACCGAATAACACTTATAAATGACGAGTATTAAAGAATTTTTCGATTCATTGAAGCGTTTACCATACTCGAAACCAGTAATAACTAACCAACTTTCATCGAAAAGTTTTTTCGAAGGTATTGCACATAACCCTTCAAGAAACCAGATCTTAATCAACAGTCAAAGCACGAAAAAACAAACCTGAGTTGTTACATGTCTGGTTACTGAATCTATCACATGATGAACGGGCTATTAATTTTGGCAAATGTTTGAGAGCCCGTTTGCCAAATTGACGTTGNAAATAAACATATTATGATTTTTCAAACAGCAGTCAGAAAATATGTAGACATGCATGAAAAAAGTAAAAGTGGCTATTTTTTTAGCTTTTATTCATAAATTTCAAAAAAACGATCAGAAAAAATTTTGGACATAAAATGCGGAAAATTTTCATAATGCTTTGATTTTTTTTTAAAATTTTACGAATTCAAAAAATAAAGTTCGGACTCAAATCTTCTCTAAAATAGGCAAAAATTATTTTTATAAGTAGAATCTACTTAGTAGATGCACATTTATTCTGGTTCAGCTAACGATAAAAAGCAGAAAAAAGTAAACCAACTAATTAATTTCGTAAGTTAAATTGACTCCAGTCTGCCGAGTCGATGCCACCCCCTTAAGTCTGGGAATGTCAGATTTAAATATAATGTTTTACACGACTTGAAGAATAACTTTCCTACATTCTATGGGCAATTATCCACTGCAACTGGCTATTAAGGGGGTTGTCGTCGTATTTTAAGAGTTCCTCAATAGCTAATTGTTGCAAAAGTACAAATCGTTGAACCAACTTTTACCTCTCTTTGATATATTCAAACACAAATCTTGCATCCAAAAAATAAACGAAAGGGACGGATGGCTCGTCCAAAGAGAAACGTGCTTACAAAAGTGACGGAATTGTTTCTTCAAAATGTATCTTCTTCATGAGTTTTCAAGGTACGACAATAATTCATGATTTCAATTAACCGGACAGAACGTGAGCAGACCGCTGAGCAGTGTTTTTGACAAAAATCATTGATTTGGCTTTAGAATCTCAAAAAACATTATTTTGACCCTATGTTAACTAGTGCGAAATACTGTTTTGGATTATTTTGAAGCCAAATCCAAGAATTTTTCCAAAAACATTGCTGATCGGTCTGATTACGTTCTGTCCAGTTAATTAAAATTATGGATCATTGTTGAACCTTAAAAACTCAGGGAAGAGATACATTTAGAAAAAAAATATTCCTTCACTTTTGTAAACACGTTTCTGATTGGACGAGCAATCCGTCACTTTCGATTTTTTAAGGATGGATGATTTTCGTTTAAATATAGACAATTTGAAATAAGGAATTTCAAAAACAAAAATCGGTTTTAATGTGTTTCAGCTATCTTGTAAAGATTTTTTCTGGTTATTTTAAAACGTAGGATTTTTTTCTGGTTATTTTAAAACGTAGGATTTTTTTCTGGTTTTTAGATTTTTTCAAAAAAACTGTTTAAAGGTGCGAAAAGAGACTTTTCAGTCTTCGGGTTCTCACGGAAGTTGAAATAGCGGTATCACAAATAAAATAAGTTGAGTCGACAGCGAAAGGTTTCTCAAGGCTGGTTTTTTTTTGCAGCGTTATCGGATGTACCGGCTGATCAAAATTAACCGGTAAAGTATGGCTTCGCGAACCAAATTGATATTTTAATGATTTACATGAACCAAAAGATGCGCAATTATCGGTTTTCTGGAAATGGTGTTATGAACTAAGGGACATAAATGACCGCAAAGTGGCGTCAGAGCGGAATTTGTACCCTGAGTGAAAACCGAAAGTGATATTTACAAATTCCGCTCTGGCGCATTTTTGCTGTAATTTTTGCTGTCATCAATGACCCTCAGTTCATAGTACCTTTTCCAGGAAATCGTTAATTGCGCATCTTTTGGTACATGTGAATCATGAAAATATTATTTCTGGTTCTGGAAGCTATACTTTCCCGGTTAACTTTGACCAGCCGGTACATCCGATAACGGTGCAAAAAAAACCAGCCTCGAGAAAACCTTATGTTGTCGAGTCAACTTAATTTATTTGTGATACCGCTATTTTAACTCCCGTGAGAACCCGAGGACTAAAAGGTAACTTTTCGCACATTAAAACAGTTTTTTTTTTAAAAAATCTAAAAACCAGAAAAAATCCTCCGTCTTTAAATGACCGGAAAAATTTTCTTTTAGATAGCTGAAACACATTTAAACCGATTTTTTATTTTTGAAATTCCTTATTTCAAATCGTCCTATCCAAGAGAGTTAAAAGTTGGTCTAACGATTTGTACTTTTTCGACAATTCGCTATCAAAAACCCCTTCAAATGCGACGAAAATTTCGAGGACTGATAAACCGAAATCTCCTCTGATGAGTTTTTTGGATTCTGAAGTGCCTAAAATATTTCAACTGATGCAAAAATAAGATTGAAAAACAAAAATTCCAGATTCGCTAGAAGATTCGTTTGAGCTAACAAAATAAAGTTAAATATTGTTAGTTTGAGAGAATATGACAAGAACTTATAATCATATTATAAACGAGTCAGATTTTCAAAAACATTTTCAAACTCAAGAAATTTTGAAAAAATTGATAATATTACAGGTCTTACGGTGGAAGTTCGTTTGAGCTAACGGCACATAGATAAACATGTTGTTATTCACGAAGTCTAAAAGATGTTCACAACATAATTATATACGTGACCAATTTTTTATATCTCCTCTCGTTTAATTTCTAGAGGCGCTCAAAGTTTAAATTGAGTAAAAATTATCTCAAAATTCGTGAAATTCAGGGTTTAAATGGATCTTGTACAAAAACTGAAAACTATTATTTCTTCTCGTTGACAAATAATTTAGTGCGAAACAAATCTGAGCAAATTTCCGATAAATAAAGAATTTTTTGGAATCTGGACTATTCAAATAACCGACTCGTGTCACGGCCACCTTTTGTTTGCGCGATTTATCTTAGAAATAATGCAGCGTGGCACAATCAAAACTAAATTAAGTAGGTTAGAATTATTTCTGAACAATAAAAAATATATCATTAAGGGGGTTCCTAATGTAATTTGCTGTAATTGCTTGGTATTTGTAACCACTTTTGAACAGTTTGTAACTTGTGATTTAAATAATCAAACGTGAAAAAAAATATTGTTCTATAAACACTTTTTATTATTTTTATAAATCGAAAATGTTTTTGAAATAAGAAACAAATTTGTTAAGCGTATTACGAAAACGAGTTTAAAAATACACAATTTTTGCCCAGCAGCTTAAAACTTGGGCAGGTAATATACAAGTTGAAACTTTTAAAATAACACGGAAACATAACAGTTGACCAAATGTTGGGCAAGAGATGATGAGTTCACGTTCAGGTGATTCGTAAAAATGAAAGAACATAATTTCGTAAACATTGCAAAATCTCTTTTTTATAATATGAAAATTAATTTTTATTAA
>SCLH01001126.1:89836-119288 GCA_004367855.1 Oikopleura vanhoeffeni | reverse complement strand
TTCAAAAAACTTCCGGCGATATTTGCCCCGCCCTGTAACATAAAATTGACAGTATATAATTTTGAAATTAATTTGATAGAGAAATTTCTGGAATTATTTTTTCCATAATTTTTGGATGATTCAAAGTGGCTTGATGCTTTGAAAAGGCTATTTGCCTTGGAGGGGTGAGTAAATAATTAACATTGCCTATCTTTTATTTGACTAATAAGGGATGTTAATTTTTGACAATTTTGAAGAACTTATAATCAATGTCGAAATCAAAACCAAATATTGTGATAGTGGTGAATTTTTGACTAATTCTTGACGTAAATAATTAATAATATTATCTTACTTAGTACAACTTTCGTTTTCTCCACAAAGTTGATCTGGACATTTGAGGCCACAACTTAATTTATCATTTGTATCAAATTCTTCATAATAATAAGCTTCATAATCATGAGGAGGGCCATCAAATTCATGTGTTCGAGGACAAAGGCATTTATAAGTGTCGATTGAATTTGGATAACAAGTAACAATAGGATTTCCATCGGAGTCTACTTTTGGACAATCGTCTGTACCTTGATGGCACACATCATGAGTAAATTCTAAACGATGTTCATCAATTTATAAAGTTTTCAGATTCATCAAAGATTTTATTAATTTGTTATATTTTTTCTCAAAAAAGAACTCTTGTTGGCTTATTAAAGCAGCTGTATTCGCCAACTAGATCAAATAAAGAACAATGAATCTTTTATGAAAGGAAATCCATCAATGATCAAAAATCATATTTTTGTTGGTCAAGGTTTTGTCATATCACAAGAACGTATTCAGAAAGCCCTACGGTGCTCTTTGATTTCGGGGAGAAGGTGGCGTTTTTTAAGTTCTTTTGAAATGAATTAATGGTATTTCAGTATCGATTAAAACTAAAGTTGACCCAACGAATCTCACTGTGACAATTATTTTTTCTTAAACAATTTTAAAACAATCTAGAATTTTCAAAATTTGAGTATTTTTCGCTTAATCTTGCAAGAAATTGGTTATTAACCACCATATCAAAATTTTTTAGGCCATAAAAATTGAGAAAGGAATTAATATTTTTGATAATATCCAAATCGATTTTTAAAAATTTCGATTTTTTTGAAGCAAAAATGTTCAACCTTATTTTTGAATTTGACGCTGATATCCCCTATTCACACTTTTCTTAATATCCCGGTCCTGATTAGGAAACGTAGTTTGTTTTTACGTAGTCTTTTTTTGGTAAGTAGTAGGGCCGGGATATTAACAAAAGTGTGAATAAGGGATATGCAAACAATTTCGATAAGCTTTCAGTTAATTTTTGATCAGTGATTTCTCAGTTTTATTTTGTTGGAATTATTGTTCAAATCGACCGGTTCACTTAACCCCCACCTGCAAATCTGTGTTTTCAATTACCAAGACCTAAAATATTTTGGGAAAGTACCATTTTTGCCGGCGGAATATCCAAACAGACCCCCGAAACTCCCCTTATTTTTTATTTCGAGAAATTTGGTGAGTTTTATAAATTGCTTATCAGACCGAAAATGCATGATTTGAATGCATTTTTTTGTTTTATGCAGTTAAAACAGCACTGGAACCAGATACAAATTTTAAAATATACTTATAAGCGTTATTTTCAGAGATGATTATTTTGCGATCATTTATTTTGGTACCCGGCACCACCTGGAGGTGTTACCGGCGGTCAAAATTTTAAAGTCACGATTTGAGAAATTGCACATCGTGCGCAAAAAATTTCGTAACGTTCAAATTGGGCCCAATGAAATTCTACCGAAGATAGGCAAATGAAAGGTTCCGGAGGTTAAAACTGAATTATTTTTTCAAAAATAAACATTTACCGCCTACGCACCTTCGATGGGTTAATTTCTGCATCAAATAACTAAATTTTTTTTTCTTACTTATTCAAAAATTATTTAGTCTGTTCAGACTCAAATTTTGTTGTGGTTACTCTCTTGCCGTTTTTAATAAGAAAAAATCAGTATTCATCTTTTTTTTTGAAGAGTTTGATTCCATAAAAATTAGGCACCATAAAAATAATATCTAAATATCAAATCATATTTTTGGCCCGCTGCGCATTGTAGCCATTTTTCAAAGGTAGCAAATACTTGTGTGTTTGAAAACACTTATTTGCTGGTGGGTAAAATGACATTTCAAACAGGTGGGGGTTAAAGTCAAGTTTTTCGAATTTAGAATTATACTCAAAAATTCAAAACGATCATATTGACGACATTATATTTATCTACCTTAGTCGAGAAAAGGCTTAATTCTGAACAAACGTCTGAAACAAAGAGTTTAACTTAAACAAAATTAGAAAAATCGGCGTTCAAGTGAGATTCTAGAACATACGATGTCGAAACTGAAAATAATCAGAACAATCATTTTTTATTATGTGTACTTAAACACGTTATGTGTGTGGGGTCTCGAAAACATAAATTTTCAAAAGCCCGTTAATTATTACACACCAATAATTTTTATCCCATAATGTAATTTACACACTAATTGTACTATATTGTACAAGCCCTCTTCAAAACATCATAAAATCACTATCACACATCCGATCTTAAAGTTACGAGTTTTGAAGGAAGTTCAAACAAATATCTTCAAACTTGTTTTTTTTTAAATATTTTCTTTCAATTTCAAAGGGCTCAAAAGCGACACTTCTTCAGCAATAAAAGTCACATTTTCGATATTTCTGTCTATATATCAAAACTCAGCCATTTTCAAATGATGTATTTTAAGATCAAAAGAAACATTGACTAATTACCTAACTCAAGCATTTTTCAAAATTATTTTCTGGTCAGTATTATAAGAGTAACAAAGTTTTTTTGTAAACTCTTATTTTTCAAAAAATTTTAATTTTTTCTCTAAGTTCTGTTTCGCTTAAATATATTAAAATAATTGTTTTAGATTTAATCTATGATATTACATTTTTGATTATGTATATTTTTAAACAATAACTGTATATGCGGCGCTTAAGGGAACAACAATTATTATTTTCTTCGTCTATTTTTCAATATCATAATCATCAAAAAATAAGATTATTTAGGGATGATTTGACAGGTGATAGAGAGCAATCGAAGGGACGATTTGTCAGCTGGTTGGATCTGGGTAAAGCGTCTGTATCACACAGAGACTGAATATCAGGACCGAGCCGATGTGTGTGTACATTCAAAAACAGATCGAAATAAAAAATTATCAAAAAAATACTCAATAAGAAGTGAAGCTGCGATTAATTTACTTCAAGAGAGATAAATTTATAAACAAAAATATTAATCGGTGAGTGAAGTTAATTTATTGTTATATCTGAGTTTTACCAATCATACAGTATGATTCATTATTTATTTTTCTTTGTATTTCAAGTTGTTTTTTTGTGATTTTTTCAATTTCGAGATAAACAACTTAAAATCTCGTGTGTTGACAAAGTATAAGTTTGATTTAATTTTGAAAAAAACAGTTTTGTTTCTTGCAAAATTCGGCATCAGTGAGTGAAGTTTGAAAACATTGTAATAATTATTTTTATTTCAATCGTCAGTTAAGTGAGACAAAGGTGTTTGGAAAAAACCTTTCTTAATTTTTTTGAACGCTCTCATTTGACAGAAGATAATGCCATGACATTTTGATTAACAAAATCTCAATTCTCTTCAATTTTATATTGTCTCTGATGTTTTCGGTTGAAAATATTTTCATACTAGACTTCTACAGCTATTTGTATAAAGCGAAGCTCAACTTTAAGGGTAACCCGGCTCCAACATTTCTGCAGTTATTATGTCATAAAAATGCACCCTATCAATTGTTTATATTTTGAACGCAGAAAACAACCCACAAATTTTTTCGAAAATTTTGCGTTTTTTTGATTTTTTCTAAGTATTCTTCTCAAAATAATGGTCAAAAATAACGTTTGTGTCAATTTGATCATAAAAACTTCAAAATATCGGGTTGACGTAAACCAACTTTTTTTTCAGTGTTTCCCCAGTTTTTTTAAGCCNNNNGTTGGAAATTTTACACGTGACCTTGTAAAATTTATATTTTTTGTTTGGGGTCGAAATTTGACAAAAACGCTCCTTTAACGTTTCTGTTTGTGAAGGGCTAGCTTTTGCAAAATCTTAAGTAAATTTTGAAATTTAACCTAGGAGGAAATAAAGTCCAAAAACCGGTATTTTGGATCAGTTTTTAACATATTCTGGAATAAATATAGCACTTCTCAAAAAAAGCGCTTCTACAAAGTTTTGTATCCTAATTATACAAGATATGTTGAAACCTGGGAGGAGCTAGATTTTACGTTTTGGCTTAGGTGACTCTTGTGCCACTTATGTGTGAAGAAGTGTGGTCATACAAAAAAGTTTTGGCATATTTTTTTCGCAAATTGAAGGCTAGTTCTACAAAGTGGCTGTTCTGAATAAAATCATTGAAGCCCTGTTTGGTTGATATTTCATCGAGAATATGTCAAATAAGGGACCGGGATACCCTCAAGTGGAGAGCTCAAAATTATATTTTGTTTTGTCTTTCGTCCGCTCTCAGTCGAAAAGGAGCAATGCAATTTAGTTTGAAAGTCGATATATGAAAATTTCAGACAATTTTTATGATCATAGTGAATCTCATAACAAAATATTAAGCGGTTAAATTCGACATCGAATTCGTGGGTTAAAAAATGCACTTTGGTACAATATTGTACGATTCTTGTGTAATGTTTAAGTGTTCTAAAATAGACTCATCACCTGTTGGTGTGGTGTGACAATGTTTAGTTTCAGATTTGTTATCGTTAGACGAACGATTGATCTACAAACAACTATCCTCAGATTTTTTAGAACTGCCTTAGAATTATTTTGAGGCGTGGCTGAAACGTACAAAAAGCGGCACCTACTCCTTAATCGTAAATTGTCCTTCTTAGATTGACAACAAACGTTGATGACAACTCTTTTTTTTTTTAATTTTTGGTTCACATCTTGAAAAATATTTATTTAAAATGCTAGTAGCGACAAGGAAATTAAAGAGGAAAGGTCAGGACACATATTTTTCAAGTTCTCCTAAAAATTTGACTTATGACAGATAAAACCAGTGCACAAGGACTTGCAAAAAAAAATTTTGGAAAATATTTAGAATTTTTTGCCTACGTATTATATATGGTCAAATTAATATCAAAGACTTATTCGTCGAGCAGAACAATATTGTGGTTTATCATTTTATCAAAGTGGGCTTCTCCATACTGAATTAATTTAATAATTTTATGCTCAATGAGTGACCTTAATCGTCGATTACTTGCGTAAGTATTAGAAAAATTTAATCATTGAACACTTACCAGCGCTTGGATATAATTCATCTGCACTTATAGTGAGATTTGCGTGGGGCAAAAGCTCATACCCACATTTTATACCGGCAACTTGATAAGAATCGTCAGATTGTTTTTCGGGTTTAATTAAACGATCAACGTTTGTAAATATATTGCAAGCTACCCCTAAAAATAACGGCCTGACGCGTATATCGAATCCAAAAGCAACACATTCTTTGTCGTCGAAGCATGAATTCATGCACATTGTTAAATTGTCAACTTCTAATCGTACTTTTGCTCCCAATATCAGGGCATCATTCCAAATTTCAATCTGGTCGGCTGACGAGCAAATCGATTCTTCAAAAGATACAGTTAACAGTCGTTAATTATAACGCTTAATCATGAGAAATGTTCAATATGGTTTAAGACGCAATGTTGGATGATCTATACACAATTAAAATACTCAAATATTCTTATTTTCTTAATTTAAAAAAAAACACCTTTTTTTTGCCTTCACCTATTTGCTAGACGTCTGGTTAAATCATGTATATTTTTTGACGCTTTGGTTTTTCCGTGGTCAAACATAGGTTTTTGCGTATATTTCATCAATAAGCCGGACCCTGATGCTATATCTATATTTTTTTTATATTATTTATATCATTATTATTATATTTAGACAAATATAATAGTTCCAACCTTTTTTTTAATAAAAACTATAAAATGATAAAAGCCCTGTTTATTTGTTTCAAAAAAACGATTCTTAACGCTTAAGTTAAACATAAAAATGTCAAACTTTTATAAAATAAGGCATAAAAATTTATCGTTTTGAAGAGTTTTTTACATATAGTTTGTAAAATTCTTTATAAGGTTTTCGGAAGAAACAATTCTGCGACATTTATTTTTTTCATTTTAGAAGGTTCTGTTTAGAAGGCTTTGTGATTCCAAGGATTTGGATTTTCAATTTTAATTTGTTGAAAAATTAGCTCCTAATCGGCCGAAGGCCGATAAAGGGGGTTATTATAAATAAAATTTAATTTTGTTGAAAAATGAACCCCGAATCGGCCGAAGGCCGATATAAAGGGATTTAAGGTTTTCAATTTTAGTTTGTTGAAAAATGAGCCCAAAATCGGCCGATGGCCGATGAAAAAGGAATTAGGGTTTAACATTTTAATTGTTGAAAAATGAGCCCCGAATCGTCCGAAAGCCGATAAAGGGCGATTATATATTTTAAATTTAATTTTGTTGAAAAATGAGCCCAAAATCGACGGAAGGCCTATAAAAGGAGATTTTATGTATTCAAATTATTATTGTTGAAAAATGGGCCCCGAATCGGTCGAATGCCGATAAGGGTGTTTTATGTTTTAAAGTATAATTTGTTACAAAATGAGCCTCAAATCGGCCAAAGGTCAAAAGAAGGGGATTAAAGGTTTTCAATTTTAATTTGTTGAAAAATGATCCCCGAATCGGTCGAAGCCTTATGAAGGGGGATGGTATATTTTAAATTTGATTGTGTTCAAAAATGAGCCCCAAATTGACCAAAGGCCGATGAAAGTGGATTTAAGGTTTGAGATACAATTTGTTGAAAAATAAGCCCAAAATCGGCCGAAGGCCAATGAAAGAGAATTTAAGGTTTTCGATTTCAATTGTTGAAAATTTAGCCTCGAATCGCCTAAGCCTGATATAGAGGGAAATTATATTTTAAATTTAATTTGGTTGAAAAATGAGCCCCAAATCGGCCGAAGGCCGCTTAAAGGGGGATTTTGTATTTAATGCAATTTTGGTGAAAAATGAGCCCCGAATCGGCCGAAGCCTTATAAAGGGGGATATTATTATTTAAATTTAATTTTGTTGAAAATGAGCTTCGAACCGGCCGAAGGTCGATAAACGGGGGTTTTATATTTCTTATTTAATTTTAATGAAAAATGAGCCCGTAATCGACCGTAAGCCGATGAAATGAGATGTTTATAATCTGAATATGTTGAAAAGTAAGGCATAAATCGGCTGCAGGCCGATTATAGCGAATTGTACAGCGTGAGTTACCGGTTTTTAGTGTGGAAGAAATAATGTTTGTTAACATCCTCCGCTTTTTCAACTATTTTGTGGCTGTCCAACCGTCTTGGTAACAAAGGGGGGAAATCGAAAAGACTCACGCCGTTTGTTTTTATTTAATTTAGTGGAGAAATAAGCCGAAAAAATAGCGAAATTTTCAGGAAATTTTTTCAAATTTTTTAGGCCTTTGATTTTGGAGAAATTATCTAATTTCGATGAAAAAATTTACAATTCAATAAAAAATTTGAATATTTTTTTTCCAAAATTTGGAATCTTTGATTTAAAACCCCAATTTTTTTTTTAAATTTGAAAATTTTCTTCGAATTTCAATATTTGCGCGAAAAAATAAAACTTTTTTTGAGAAAATTGTAAAATTTTTGAAAAAATTTTAACATTTGTGAGAAAATTGTCAAATTACCTTCTTCACATTGGCATGACGTCATATCATGATTTAACAATTCACAGCTTTCCGTATTGCAAATTTTCGACTCTTCAAGATTTTCAGAACACTCTACAAATTCATCGGTACAAGTTCTTGTTCGAGTTCTGGTTCCGCCACCGCAAGAGTCTGAGCAAACGGACCATTCGGACCACTCATTAGCATTTCCTCCATAGCATGCAAAATATGGATTCAAATTAATTGTTGGTGGGTCACCTTGTCTTCGGAAACGAGATAACATTCGTCCGTTCCTTATATAATCACATTTGAGTCCATGAGGTGCGAAAGGNCATGGAGTTAATTTCCTTATCAATTTTTCTCTGTAAAAAAGTGTTTTAAAAATATCAAAATTACATTGTCCGAAGTCAGAAAGACCAATAGTGTTTTTGGCTCAGAATAGGTGGAAGAAAGGACACTTTATTTCTGCCTAAAGAAACAAAATATTATAATTTTCTTGTTTTTTTTTAATTTTTTAGGATCAAAACTAACACAAAAGGTGATAACGAACATATATTCACAAACCAAATATTTGATTTTACTAGAAAAAACTAAGTCTAACAATAAACTAAAGTTCTTGATTCTGATTGGTTCAATTTTCACCAATCAGAATCCAGCTGAAATCTTCCCGGTTTTGTTAACATTGATATTCGTGACCAACAAGGAATTTGACGTTTCCTGCAACAGCCTTTAAAAGAACATTTCCTTAGCGGAATTTATTTCAAAACATGCATTTCAAACTGTTAACGGCCAAAGCAAATTTTCTATTTTCTTTGTTAAGTTTTAAGCTTATCTTTTTTTTTGATTATTCTAAAGAAAATTTAAATTTTGTTTGGGAATATTTTTAAAATATTCAAATCAGAAATATTTTATCATACTTATTTTTTCAGTAGTCTAACATTTTTCTTCTTGAAATAAGCCAGAAACAGTTATTGTTTGAGTTTTTATTAAAAATCACAACTAATAAAAAACTATATAAAAAATAACCCTTCCTTTGATTCATTTGGGATCCCCCCACTGTATCCAAATTCCGCCTTCAATCCTCTGACTTGTACATTTTTGTAACCTTCGTTATGAATTTGCGCAAAACCGACTCCGAAAAACATGTTGCTTCCTTTTGTTCCATCAAACAGAGTTTGTTTATTGACTGACAAGAAAAGACCACTGAATCGAATAAGATCAGAACTTGAAAAGGCAATTTCACCAGGTGAGTAGTAGACCTCGGTAGCTTGTTCGTTGAAATCCCGTTTTTTGATTGGATTTTGTGTTTGGCACCAAGAAAAGTGTGTTTTGTCATCCCAAACGAATCGGAAACAATGAGGACCGGTTTCGGGAATTTCGCTGAAATCGAAATAAGATGAAAGTTTTTCTCCACGGCAATCACCGACAATGCAGGTTTCGTCTTTGACTATGGTTCTAATTTCGCCAGTAGTCCAGACATCTGGAAATTCTTGATGGTATATGAGTTTTTCAGCTAAATTATTAATAATAAAACATCATTTCATGTTTTTTTAATGTGACGTCAATTTCAAATATATATTTTTTCATGTCTTTGAAAATGTTTTTGAAATTGTGTTTCAAATGTGGTTAAATTTTTTTAAAAATGTTCAAAAACCTTATAAAGATGTTTTTTAAAATTATTTCTAATCTCAATTTTCATCATTCGAAATTATCGTCAGCGATTTTTCGTCGATCGAAAAAAAAGTACCTCTTTTCACACTGTGAATGAGATTTGGTCCCTCTATCTTAATAACACACAATGTTTTCTAGACACGGACCAAATCTCATTCAAAGGTTTAAAGAGGGATATTCAAAAATGTATATTGGATCGGATATTTGGATCGGATCATTATTTTAAGTTATTAATCGATAAGAAACAACAATTTCCTTCAGATTTTTATTTGGTCGACAGATCGGCAGAAGATCAAAAAAGTTCTGGCGGGTAGGTTTAAGAAAAAATTGGGATGATAAATATTATACCGAGGCTATTCGAGTCAAAAAATCTCGATATTTTGTCATGAAAACAAAAAAGCTTCAAACGNATGTATCGGTCAGCGATTTTCGTCGATCGAAAAAAAAGTACCTCTTTCACACCTGTGAATGAAGATTTGGTCCTCTATTAATAACACACCAATGTTTTCTAGACACGGACCAAATCTCATTCAAGGTTGAAAGAGGGATATTTGGATCGGATCATTTTTTAAGTTATTAATCGATACAAAACAATTCCTTCAGATTTTATTTGTCGACAGATCGGCAGAAGATCAAAAAGTTCTGGCGGGTAGGTTAAGAAAAATGGGATGATAAAATTTACCGAGGCTATTCGAGTCAAAAAAGTCTCGAATATTTTGTCATGAAAACAAAAAGCTCAAACGGCCGATGAAAGGGGAATTGGGTTTAACATTTTAATTGTTGAAAAATGAGCCCCGAATCGGTCCGAAGCCGATAAAGGCGTAATATATTTAAAATTAATTTTGTTGAAAATGAGCCAAAATCGAGGAAGGCCTATAAAAGGGATTTTATGTATTCAAATTATTATTGTTGAAAATGGGCCCGAATCGGCCGAATGCCGATAAGGTGTTTAATGTTTTAAAGTTAATTTTAACAAAATGAGCCTCAATCGCCGAAGGTCAAAAAAGGGATTAAAGTTTCAACTTTAATTTGTTTGAAAATAATCCCGAATCGGTCGAAGCCTTATGAAGGGGATGGTATATTTAAATTGATTGTGTTCAAAAATGAGCCTAAATTGGCCAAAGGCCGATGAAAGTGGATTTAAGGTTCGAATTTAATTTGTTAAAAAAATAAGCCCAAAATCGGCCGAAGGCCAATGCAAGGGAATTAAGGTTTCAATTTCATTTGAAAATTTAGCCTCGAATCGCCTAAGCCTGATATGAGGATATTATATTTTGATTAATTTTGTTGAAAATGAGCCCCGATCGGCCGAAGCCTTTTAAAGGGGGATTTATTATTTAACTTAATTTTGTTGAAATGAGCTTCCAAACGGCCGAAGGTCGATAAACGGGGTTTTTATGTTTCTTATTCAATTGTTTGAAAAATGCGCCCGTAATCGACCGAAAGCCGATAAATGAGATGTTTATAATCTGATATGTTGAAAAATAAGGCATAAATCGGCTGCAGCCGATTTAAAGCGAATGTACAGCGTGAGTTACCGGGTTAAAGTGTAGAGAAATAATGTTTGTTAACATCCTCCGCTTTTTCAACCATTTGGTGGCTGTCCACCGTCTTGGTAAAAAGGAGGAAATCGAAAAAGTCACGCCGTTTGTTTTATTTAATTTTAGTGGAGAAATAAGCCAAAAAATTGCGAAATTTTCAGGAATTTTTTTCAAATTTTTAAGGCCGTTGATTTGGAGAAATTATTTATTTTGATGAAAAATTACAATTCATAAAAAATTCGGAATTTTTTTTTTCAATTTTTGAAATCTTCGATTTAAAACCCAATTTTTTTCAAAATTTGAAAATTTTCTCGAATTCATATTTGCGCAAAAAATAAACTTTTTTGAGAAATGTAAAATTGTGAAACAATTTAATTTGAGAAAATGTCAAATTACCTTCTTCACATTCGCATGACGTCATATCATGATTAAACAATTCACAGCTTTCCGTATTGCAAATTTTTGACTCTCAAGATTTTCAGAACACTCTACAAATTCATCGGTACAAGTTCTTGTTCGAGTTTGGTTCCGCCACCGCAAGAGTCTGAGCAAACGGACCCTTCGGACAACTCATTAGCATTTCCTCCATAGCATGCAAAATATGGATTCAAATTAATTGTTGGTGGTCACTTGTCTTCGGAAACGAAGATAACATCGTCCGTTCCTTATATAATCACATTGAGTCCATGAGTGCGAAAGGTGTATTTTGTAAAATAAATCTACAGACTGAACATGGAGTTAATTTCCTTATCAATTTTTCTCTGTAAAAAGTGTTTTAAGAATATCAAAATTAATTGTCCGAAGTCGAAAGACCAATAGTGTTTTTGGCTCAGAATAGGTGGAAGAAAGGACACTTTATTTCTGCCTAAAGAAACAAAATATTATAATTTCTTGTTTTTATCAACTTATTTTTTCAGTAGTCTAACATTTTTCTTCTTGAAATAAGCCCAGGAAGTTCATGAATATTGAATTGATCGGAATTATTTATGCCACAAAATAATAAAAATACTTACCGGTACTGGTACTGGTAGAACTATCTGTTTTGTATGGCTTTGGGCAGACCAGTCGTTCGGCTATAAATTAATAGTGATAGTCACGCGAAGCACATTTTGAGCCAATCAGATAGGGTGGATGTGGTTAGAATATTAGAAACAGAGAAGAAATTCTTATTTATGAAATTCGTTGAATATTTGTCTTAATTAATCAAAATAATCAATTTATCGAATATTTGTATATTTATTTCAAATTATTATACATTGTGATTATTTAACATGTAATTATTATAATAATATGGTATAATCAAATTTATATTATCAATTAATTGCCTTTTGGCAATTTTAAAAGAATTTTATATAACTCATAGTTATCAACTCTAAGCCGCCCGTGAGGCGCGGCAGCGACTCATCGACTTTAAACGTTTCTTTCGACCCTTATACATACTGGGATCATCGTCGACCAAGTGAAGGCCGAACCTTTTTGCTAAAAATTTTTCGTGCTTTTTTTGTAGAATTACAATACTTTTTTTTGATTTAATCTCAAATCTGTCTAAAAAATATATGAGGCTACTCTACAGAAAATCCTAAGACTTTTTTCCATTACGGTATAGTCGAAATACGATAACGTGACCCTGTTAATGAGTAATAAGATATTTTGAGAAATCTAGAAAATATGAAGATGGAACTTATTTGAACAAGCTTTCGATGTCTCATGCACTGCTGATAACGTTGATGACGTTATAATTTTCAAACGGTTAAAATTTAGCTCAGTTCTCATAGAATACCATAGAATTGGTACAAAAAAAGGTTTTTTAGTACTTTTTTCTTGATTTAGGTAACTTTTTTTTTGGGTGCCCCCCCCCCCCTCTGGAGCAAAAACCGTAGTAGGTACCAAAAAACGATTTTTCGCATCGTGTAGTCAAAAAAAATAAACCTTTATTTTTTTTGTCGGTTTTTAGTCTCCACCGGTTTACCGGTGATCAGCAAAAAATACCGGTAATTTGCGGTTTGAAGAGAACTACGCATCATCTGAACCTACAAATATACTGTAGAGACTAAATGTTCACAAGAAAATTTTGGGCAATATTTTTTTTGACACATGACACCACCTGGTGGAGTGAAGAGCACTTTTTAATTCTTGGCACTTGATTATCACAGAGACCTGCAATTATACTAACATGGGTAAATTTTCACCAGAAAATTTTTGACATTAGTTTTTTTGACACCCGACACCACCTGGTGGAGTAAACAGCATTTTTTGATTCTCGGCACTGAATCATCATAGAGACCTGCAATACTACTCATTGGGTATCTTTTCACGAGAAAATTTTTGGCATTATTTTTTTGACACCTGGCACCACCTGGTCGAGTGAAGAGCACTTTTCAATTCTCGGCACTTGATTATCACAGAGACCTGCAATTATACTTATATGGGTAAATTTTCACCAGAAAACTTTTTGACACTCGACCCCATCTGGAGGGGTAAGGAGCATTTTTTGAATCTTTGAACTGGAGCATCATAGAGACCTGAAATCACACTTGTGGGGGAACTTTTCAAGAGAAAATTTTTGACATATTTTAATTTGACATGCGACACCACTTGGTGAGGTTAAGAGCATTTTTTTAATCTTGTAACTGGAGCATCAAAAAAATGTTGCCACCAGGTGGTGTCAGATGGAAAAATAAATGATGCCGAAATTTTTCCCTTAAAAACTTACTCGCATAAGTATAATTTCAGGTATCCATGATATCCCAGCTCAAATATTCAAACACTGCTCTTCACACCACCAGGTGTTGTTTGGTGTCAAATTAAAATCTATCTAAAATTTTCCCGTCATCGTCAAAAAATGGCCTAAAAAAAACTACCTAAGACTGTTGGATTCAGAAACTCATTTGTGATCATCTTGCTTTCTTAAAAAATGGCGAGGAAGGTCACCTTGATACATTCTTCTAAAGCGGGTAATGGTTGCTGGTTTTATGAGGCCTTAAAAGCATTTCAAATGCTTCAAAATGACCCAAGGTGATAATCAAGTGTACTACCAACCAAATCATCAAAAAACAATTTCGAAATTTTTTGGTTTTTTTATGTTTTTCAAAATGAACTTTAAAAATTACATTTGCTTCAATTTAACAAAAACCAACTTGTTAGTAACAAGTCAAAACTTTCTGGTCAGTGTTTTGGTGGCCTCTGGCTTAAATTATGGTTAAATTAGAGCAAACGTTATTTTTAAACTTCATTTTGTTGAACTTAGAAGAAATACGCAAAAATTTCAAACATTTGTTAATGTTTTTGGTCTGAAGTAGACTTTGTTATCACCTCAAATTAGTTTGGAGCATTTTCAAACCCGAAAGGCGTCATAAAACCAGCGAACAGTAGTGAAAAGAAAGTGTTCAAAATTATGATATCCATTACGGAGCCTCCTGGTTGTTTTTTGCTAGAGTTTTAAATGCCTACAAGAGTTAAACAATTCTTGTAAAATTTTAAAACTTCCATGACAGAGAGTTAAAATAAGGCTCAATAAATCACTTTATCGGGAAACTAAGACAATATTAAATTTTGAAATAAATTGACGAAAATATAATTCTCCTTTTGATTGCAACATACCGTTTTTTAATTGAAAATGAATTGTTTAAGTTTGATAGCGCAGTCACTGCACAAGTTAAAATGATAAATCTAAGAAACAAATATAAAGTTTCGGTTTAACAAGAATCGTCCTGACTTTTCTTAAAGTCAGAAAATTTGGAACGAAGGTTTGACGTGTAGATAGAATACAGAAAGGGCCTTGTAATAGGCACAAAATTTATCAAACACAGTACTTTGCTGTATCAAATTTTGATAAATAATTAAAGTTTTTGGATGCCAAAATCACTGACTGTAAAAATACAGCTAAGACCATGAGCAATATATTGAACGTTTTGGCGACTGTACCGTTTTTGAACCATTGTTTGACTGAGACCCAGTTATTACCGTACAGAAGACGCGTTAGTCCCAAAGTTAAAATGAAATAAAACTAATTTACTTAACGCTTTGAAGCTCCAAATTGTTTTATTCGTCAGAGGCTCATGCACAACTAAAGTGGGGCGACTTTGAGCCTTCATTACGGATTAACTGCATTTAATACTGCTACTTTGAAGCAAAACGCGAAAAATGACACTACATTCGGCAGACTGATGAATTCAGTAAATGTAAAAATCGTGTAAGGATTTCTATTGAATTTACAACAAAATTGTAGTCCGAATTGAAACTATTGTTGGGTTGATAAAGCGTCAGGATAAATGAAAATCATCATTTAAGACAAAAAAGGAATACAGTAATTGTCACGATTTCCGCACAATTACGGGTGTTTTGATCAAATAATTAAAACAATTTTCAAACTTGTTAGCTTCTGTTCAAAATTAAACCCGTATTTTAAAACACTTTCCAGTTTTTTTTAAAATCAACTTGAAAAATATTCTGCAAAACATTTTTTTGTATTTAAAATAAATTTAGCGGACTTTTAAGTAAAGCGGGTGAGATTGATTCCTTGTGTGCAAAAATATAACTAATAATATTTGTTCGCTTTGAAAGTATATTAACCCTTAAGGGGATACTGGTCGCTGGAATTGATTTTTCTCGATAAAATATTAGCCAACAAGGGCTTCGACGATATTATTGAGATTAGCCATTTTGTAGATCTAGCCTTTAGCTTCCGTTAAAAATGTGTCAACACTTTTTTGTATGCACACATTCCTTGTCACATAAGCAGCACAAGCGGACCCAATCCAAAATGGTAAAACTATCTCTCACCACGTTCTATGTCTTAATTATCTGAAATTTTGGCATAACTTGTAAAAGTGTTAGGCCAAACTGAATCTTCGTCAAAATTTTGAATTCCGCTCTAGTTTTTCTAGAATATGCAGAAAACCACCGTTTTTCGGCAATTATCCGTCGGAAAAACTATCTCCTCCTTGGAATTTTTTTCAAATGCATTCATTTTTTATATCTAAACTAGCTCATACAAATACGAACAATAAACTTGGTCAATTTTTTGGATTTCGACCTTAAACTCGAAACATGATTTTTTTAGGGACCCACGAGAAAATTTTCGAAAAAAAAGTGCTTAGATTTTTTTGTGAGTAGGCTCAAAAGAAAGTCACTGAAACACTTATCAGAAAGTTTGCTTACGTCAATATTATATTTTGACGTTTCAGTTGTTAAATTGTAGCAAACGTAATTTATTTAGTTCATTTTGAAAAAAATACTTTGAAAAAAACAAAAAACGCGAAAATTTCGAAAAAAATTTTGATGGTTTGGTCGGTAGTTCACTAAGTTATCACCTTGGGTCATTTTGAAGCATTTTTTATGCTTTTGAGGCGACATAAAGCCAGTGACCAGGACCCCCTTAAGTTAATCAATAGTTTTAAAACTGGGGATATTCTTCTCACTAAAAGATTAAAGAGAAAATTGCTGCGAAGTTTGTTCAACCCTTTCTTCACAATTTAATTTCTCTGAAGAAAATGATGAAAAAAATTTCGGAATCACCGCAAAATTCTTCATAATGTTTTCGAAAGAAACAATTATGTGACATTTATTTTGCCTATTTAAGAAAATTTAAGGTAGGCTTGAGCCGATATATCGGCTCTGTGATTCCAAGAGTTTAAGTTTTCAATTTTAATTTGTTGAAAAATGAGCTCCAAATCGGCCGAAGGCCGATAAAGGGGGTTATTATAGTTATAATTTAATTTCGTTGAAAAATTAGCCCTGAATCCACCAAAGGCCGATATAAAGTGATGTAAGGTTTTCAATTTTAATTTGTTGAAAAATGAGCCCCGAATCGTCCGAAAGCCGATAAAGGAGGATATTATATTTGAAACTTAATTTTGTTGAAAAATGAGCCCAAAATGGACGAAAGGCCTATAAAAGGAGATTTTATGTGTTCAATTTAATATTGTTGAAAAATGGGCCCCGAATCGGCCGAATGCCGATAAAAGGGGCTTTTATGTTTTTGAGTAAAATTTTTTACAAAATGACCCCCTAATCGGCCGAAGGCCGATAAAAGGTGATTTAAGGTTTTCAATTTAATTTTGTTGAAAAATGAGCCCCTAATCGGTCGAAGCCTTATTAAGGGGGATATTATATTTTAAATTCAATTTCGTTGAAAAATGAGCCCCAAATCGGCCGAAGGCCGATAAAAAGGGTTTTATGTTTTGAATTTAATTTTGTTGAAAATGAGCCCCGAATAGGCCGAAGCCTCATAAAGGGGGATATCATATTTTAAATTAAATTTTGTTGAAAAATGACCCCCGAATCGGCCAAAAACCGATAAAATGAGATGTTTACAATCTGAATTTCTTGAAAAATAATGCATAAATCGGCTGAAGGCCGATTTAAGCGAATTGTACAGCGTGAGTTACCGGGTTAAATTGCGGAATAAAAAATGTTTGTTAACATCCTCCGCTTTTTCAACCATCTGGTGGCTGTCCAACCGTCTTGGTAAGAAAGGGGAGAAATCGAACAAGGTCACGCCGTTTGTTTTTATTTAATTTTGTGGAGAAATAAGCCGAAAAAATTGCGAAATTTTCAGAAAATTATTTCAAATTTTTTAAGGCCCTTGATTGAGGAGAAAATATCTAATTTTGAAAAGTAAATATTAAATTTAATATAAATAATTTTAGTATTCTCTTCCAAAATTCGAAACCTTAATTTTTAAACCCATATTTGAAAAAAAAAATTTCGAAATTCGAAAATTTTCTTCGAATTTTAATATTTGCGCAAAAAAATAAAACATTTTATGAGAAAATTGTAAAATTTGAAAATTTGTGAGAAAATTGTCAAATTACCTTCTCCACATTCGCATGGTGTCATATCATGATTAAACAATTCACAGCTTTCCGTATTGCAAATTTTCGACTCTTCAAGACTTTCAGAACACTCTACAAATTCGTCGGTACAGGTTCTTGTTCGAGTTCTGGTTCCGCCACCGCAAGACTCTGAGCAAACGGACCATTCGGACCATTCATTAGCATTTCCTTCATAGCATGCAAAATATGGATTCAAATTAATTGTTGGTGGGTCATCTTGTCTTCGGAAACGAGATATCATTCGTCCGTTTCTTATATAGTCACATTTGAGTCCATGAGGTGCGAAAGGAGTATTTTGGTAAAATAAATCTACAGACTGATCATGGAGTTAATTTCCTTATCAATTTTTCTCTGTAAAAAAATGTTTTAAGAATATCAAAATTAGATCGTCCGAAGTTAGAAAACCCAATAGTGTTTTTGGCTCAGAATAGGTGGAAGAAAGGACACTTTATTTCTGCCTAAAGAAACAAAATATAATAATTTTCTTGTTTTTTTTTAAATTTTGAGGATCAAAACTAACACAAAAGTTTATAACGAACATATATTCACAAACCACGTATTTGATTGTACTAGAAAAATCTGAATCAAACAATAAACTAAAGTTCTTGATTCTGATTGGTTTTAATTTTCACTAATCAGAATCCAGCTGAAATCTTCCCGGCTTTGTAAACGTTGATATTCGTGATCAACAAGGAATTTGACGTTTCCTGCAACAGCCTTTAAAAGAACATTTCATTAGCGGAATTTATTTCTAAACATGCATTTCAAACTGTTAACGGCCAAAGCAAATTTTTTGTTCTTTGTTAACTTTTAAGCTTTTCTTTTATTTGATTATTCTAAAAGAATTTTCAATTTTGTTTGGGAATATTTTTCAAATATTTGAATCGGAAATATTTTATTATACTTCTTTTTTCACTAGTCTAACATTTTTCTTCTTGAAATAAGCCAGAAACAGTTATTGTTTAACCCCTCACACCCTTTGACTATCTAAAGGCAAAAAAAAATTGGGAGCCAAAACGGCGCAGAAATAACATCGTCACAGACCTACAATTCAAATTGCAATTTTAGAGTTTGCAATTTTATTTCCAAAAATATTGTTGAAAATTTTATACGATATGCGTTCGAAAGTTATTTTTTCCTACTTTTTTTTAGGATTTTTGCCAGAATTTCGTAAAAAAATGATTGTGTAAAAACGATACATAATATCAGAATTCTGAGGAAGCCAGTTTTTAGCAAAGTACTTGAGGATTATTTTCATATAAGTTTATTTTATCAGCAGTCTCTATACGAAGAATAATTTTTTCACAAGCAATTTTATGCAACTCAAAATAATGAAGAAAAAATTTCAAAATTTTTTTTTTTGAATGATTGAACGGCAATTCAACCCGAATAAAGCCGACAAAGACAAATCGATCAAATGTAGAACATAAGGTGGTACTGATTTTGAGTTTTTAGCTGATAAGCAATATTTTTCACATTTTACTGCATATATTTTGACGCGCGGCGATATGAATAATTGTTTTGTGAGCGATCGAGATATCATATTTCAAATTTGAGACCCGCTATAAATAGCTAATCTTTCACTTGTAAATTTGTATTATATGTCATTGTAAAAAATGTATTGTTTTTCAAGAAATACAAGGTGAGTGAACCTTTCTTTTTTCTCGCAGTTATCTAAAATTTGAAATGTTACGTGTTATTCACTTCATTCTATTCTTGATCTTAATCAGTGACAAATAAGTAAATTAATATCTTATCCAGTTTTCCCGTGATAAGCGCTTAAAAAAGTGCCTTCAGATAGGCTTTTGGGTGTGAGGCGAAGTTCTTGTTTCTGGAGGTGAGGAGGTTAAGTTTTTATGAAATATCACAACTAATAAAAAACTTTATAAAAAAATAACCCTTCCTTTGATTCACTTGGGATCCCCCCACTGTAACCAAATTCCGCCTTCAATTCCTCTGACTTGTACATTTTTGTACCTGTCTATGAATTTCGACAAACCGACTCGAAAAACATATTGCTTCCTTTTGTTCCACAAACAAGAGTTGTTTATTGACTGACAGAAAAAGACCATCTAAATCGTAATAAATTCGAACTTGAAAAGCAAATTTCACCAGGGTTAGTTAGACCTCGGTAGCCTTGTTCGTTGAAATCCCGGTTTTTTGATGGATTTGGTTTGGCACCAGAAAAGGTGTTTGGTTCATCCCAAACGAATCGAAACAATGAGGGAACGGTTCGGGAATTCGCTGAAGTCGAAATAAGATGAAAGTTTGTCTCCACGGGCAATCACCGACAATGCAGGTTTCCCGTCTTTGACTATGGTTCTAATTCGCCAGTAGTCCAGACATCTGGAAATTCTGATCGGTTATATGAGTTTTTCAGCTAAATTATTAATAATGAAACACCATTTCATGTTATTTTAATGTGACGTGAATTTCAAATATATATTTTTTCTTGTCTTTGAAAATTTTTTTGAAATTGTGTTTCAAATGTGGTTAAAATTTTTTTTAAAATGTTCAAAAACCTTTTGTTGATGTTTTTTAAAATTATTTCTGATCTTAATTTTCATTATTCTCGATATTTTGTTGTGAAAACAAAGAAGCTTTAAACGTGTACGATTTTCATCGAAAATCTGATTCCTAAATCGTTCATGAATATTGAATTGATCGGAATTATTTATGCCACAAAATAATAAAAATACTTACCGGTACTGGTACTGCTAGAACTATCTGTTTTGTATGGCTTTGGGCAGACCCGTCGTTCGGCTATAAATAAATAATGATGAGTCACGCGAAGCATATTTTGAGCCAATCAGATGGGGTGGATGTGGTTAGAATCTTAAAAAAAGGGAAGAAATTCTTATCTATCAAATTCGTTGAATATTTGTCTTAAGGATGTGGGCGACGATATCTCAGCTTCACGTATAGACATACCATAGAATTGGTAACAAAAAAAAGGTTTTTTTAGTACTGTTTCTTGATTTAGGTAACTTTTTTTTTGGTGCCCCCCCCCCTCTGGAGCAAAAACCGTAGTTAGGTACCAAGAAAAACGGAATTTTACGCATCGTGGAGTCAAAAAAAATAAACTTTATTTTTTTTTGTCGGTTTTTAGGTCTCCACCGGGTTACCGGTAATCAGCAAAAAATACCGTAAATGCGGTTTGAAGAGAACTACGCATCATCTGAACCACAATACCTGTAGGACTAAATGTTTCACAAGAAATTTTGGGGCAATTTTTGTTTGACACATGACACCACCTGTGGAGTGAAGAGCACTTTTTAATTCTTGGCACTTGTTATCACGGACCTGCAATATTACTACACATGGGTAAATTTTCACCAGAAGAATTTTTGACATTAGTTTTTTGACACCCGACACCACTGGTGGGTAAACAGCATTTTTTGTTCTCGGCACTGAATCATCATAAGACCTGCAATACTACTTACAACTGGGTATCTTTTCACGAGAAAATTTTGCATTATTTTTTTGACACTGGCACCACCTGGTCGACGTGAGAGAGCACTTTCAATCTCCGGCACTTGATATCACAGACTGACAATATACTTATATGGGTAATTTTCACGCAGAAAACTTTTGACCACTCGAACCCCATCTGGAGGGGGTAAAAGAGATTTTTTGAATCTTTGAACTGGAGCATCATAGAACCTGAAATACACTTGTGGGCGAACTTTTCAGAGAAATTTTTGACTATTTTAATTTGACATGACAACCCTGGTGAGGTTAAGAGCATTTTTTAATCTTGTAACCTGGAGCACAAAAAAATTGTTGCCACCAGTGGTGTCAGATGGAAAAATAAATGCATGCCGAATTTTCCCTTAAAACTACTCCGCATAGTATATTTCAGGTATCCATGATATCCAGCTCAAATATTCAAAAACACTGCTCTTCACACACCAGGTTTGTTTTGGTGTCAAATGAAAATTAATCTAAAATTTTCCCGTTCATCGTCAAAAAAATGGCCTAAAAAAACTACCTAAGACTTTGGATTCAGAACGATCATTTTTTGATCATCTTGCTTTCTTAAAAATGGCGGGAAGTCACCCTTGATACATTATTCTAAACGGGTAATGGTTGCGTTTATGACGCCTTAAAAGCATTTCAAATGCTTCAAAATGACCCAAGTGATAATCAAAGTGCTACTACCAACCAAATCATCAAAAAAACCAATTCAAATTTTTTTTGTTTTTTTATGTTTTCAAAATGAACTTTAAAAAATACATTGCTTCAATTACAAAAACACAACAATATGTTAGTAACAAGTCCAAACTTTCTGGTCATTGTTTTGTGGCCTCTGGCTTTAAATTATGTGTAAAATTAGAGCAACGTTATTTTAAACTTCATTTGTTGAACTTAGAAGAAATAACGCAAAAATTTCAAACATTTTTAATGGTTTTTGGTCTGAAGTAGACTTTGTATCCACCTCAAATATAGTTGAGCATTTTCAAACCCGAAAGGCGTCATAAAAACCAGCGACACAGTAGGTGAAAAGAAAGTGTTCAAAATTTATGATTATCCATTACGGGCCCCTGGTTGTTTTTTGCTAGAGTTATATGCTAACAAGAGTTAAAGCAACTTTCTTTGTGAAATTTTAAAACTTCCATGACAGAGAGTAAATAAGGCTCCAATGATCACTTCTATCGGGAAACTAAGACAATTATTAAATTTGAAATAAATTGACGAAAATATAATTCTCCTTTTGACTGCAACATACCGTTTTTTAATTAAAATGAATTGTTTAAGTTTGATAGCGCAGTCACTGCCACAAGTTAAATGGTTAAAGTCTAAAAACCAAATATAAAGTTTCGGTTTAACCAAGAATCGTTCCTGGACTGTTTATTAAAGTCCAGAAATTTGGTAACGAAGGGTTTGACGTGTAGCAGTAGAATACAGAAAGGGCCTTGTATAGGCACAAAATTTATCCAAACACAGTACTTTGCTGCTATCAATTTTTGGATAAATAATTAAAGTTTTGATCCAAAATCACTGACTGTAAAATACAGCTAAGACCATGAGCAATATATTGAACGGTTTGTGGCGACTGTACCGTTTTTTGGAACCATTGTTTGGACTGAGACCCAGTTATACCGTTACAGAAGACGCGTTGTCCCAAAGTTAAAACTGAAATAAAACTAATTTACTTTAACGCTTGAAGCTCCAAATTGTTTTATTTCGTCAGAGGCTCATGCACAACTAAAGTGGGGCACTTTTGAGCCCTTCATTACGATTAACTGCATTTAATACTGCTACTTGAAGCAAAACGCGGAAAAAATGACACTACATTCGGCAGACTGATGATTCAGTAAATGTAAAAAATCGTGTAGATTTCTTATTGAATTTACAACAAAATTGTACGTCCGAATTGAAACTATTGTTGGTATGATAAAGCGTCAGGGATAAATGAAAATCAT
The DNA here is from genome assembly GCA_004367855.1 of Oikopleura vanhoeffeni. NCBI lineage: Eukaryota > Metazoa > Chordata > Appendicularia > Copelata > Oikopleuridae > Oikopleura > Oikopleura vanhoeffeni. The sequence continues at coordinate 96,090 of SCLH01001126.1, read as the reverse complement.
CATTTAAGGACACAAAAGGAATACCAGTAATTGTCACGATTCCGCCACAATTACGGGTTGTTTTGGAATCAAATAATTAAAAACCTAATTTTCAAACTTGTTAGCTTCTGTTTAACAAAATTAAACCCATATTTTAAAACACTTTCCAGTTTTTTTAAAATCAATTGAAAAATATTTCTGCAAAACATGTTTTTTGTATTTTAAAATAATATTTAGGCGGATTTTAAGTAAAGCGGTGATGAGTTCCTTGTGTGCAAAAATATAACTAATAATATTTTGTTCGCTTTGCAGTATATTAACCTTAAGGGGATACCTGGGTCGCTGGAATTGATTTTTCTCGATAAAATATTAGCCCAACAAGGCTTCGACGATATTATGAGATTAAGGCCATTGTTAGATCTAGCCTTAGCTTCCGTTTAAAATGTTCAAACAGCTTTTTGTAGCACACATTCCTTGTCACGCAAAGGCAGCACCAAGGCGACCCAATCCAAAATGTTTTAAACTATCTCTCACCACGTTCTAATGTCTTAATTATTCTGAAATTTTGGCCATAACTTGTAAAAGTGTTAGGCCAAACTAATCTTCGTCAAAATTTTGAATTCCGCTCTAATGTTTCAGAATATGCAGAAAACCACCGTTTTCCGGCAATTATCCGTCGGAAAAACTATCTCCTCCTTTGGAATTTTTTTCAAATGCATTCATTTTTTATATCTAAACTAGCTCATACATACGAACATAAACTTTGGTCAATTTTGGATTCGACCTTAAACTCGAAACATAGATTTTTGTAGGACCTACGAGAAAATTTTCGAAAAAAATAGCTCTAGATTTTTTTGAGTAGGCTCAAAAGAAAGGTCACTGGAAACACTTATCAGAAAGTTTGTTACGCCAAAATATTTTGATCGTTTCAGTGTTTAAATTGTAGCAAACGTAATTTATTAGTTCATTTTGAAAAAAAATACTTTGAAAAAAAAAACAAAAACGCGAAAATTTCGAAAAAAAATTTTGATTGGGTTGCGTCGGTTAGTTCACTAAGTTATCACCTTGGGTCATTTTGAAGCATTTTTTATGCTTTGAGGCACATAAAGCCCAGTGACCAGGACCCCTTAATTAATCCAATAGTTTTAAAACTGCGGATTTCTTCTCGTCTAAAAGAATAAACGAGAAAATGCTGCGAATTTCAACCCTTTTTCACAATTTAATTCTCTGAGAGAAAATGATGAAAAAATTTCGAATCACCCGCAAATTCTTCATACATGTTTCAAAGAAAGAAAACAATTATGTGACATTTATTTTGCCTGATTTAAGAAAAATTTAAGGTATGCTTGAGCCGATATATCGGCTCTGTGATTCCAAGAGTTTAATTTTCAATTTTAATTTGTTGAAAAATGAGGCTCCAAATCGGCCGGAAGGCCGAATAAGGGTTATTATAGTTATTAATTTTTTAATTCGGTTGAAAAATTACCCTGATCCACCAAAGCCGCATATAAAGTGATGTAGGTTTATCAATTTTAATTTGTTTGAAAATGCAGCCCCGAATCGTCCGAAGCCGATAACAGGAGGATTATTATATTTGAAAACTTAATTTTGTTGGAAAAATGAGCCACAAATGGACGGAAAGCCTATAAAAAGGAGTTTTATGTGTTCAATTTAATATTGTTTGAAAAATGGCCCGCAATCGGCCAATGCAGGGCTTTTATTGTTTTTGGAGTAAAAATTTTTTACAAAATGACCCCCTAGATCGGCCGAAGCGCCGCATAAAAGGTGATTTGTAAGGTTTCAATTTAATTTTGTGAAAAATTGAGGCCCCTAATCGGTTCGAGCCTTATTAAGGGGATATTATATTTTAATTCAATTTCGTTGAAAAATGAGGCCCCAAATCGGCCGAAGGCCGATTTAAAAAGGTGTTATGTTTTGAATTAATTGCTGAAAATGAGCCCCGAATAGGCCGAAGCCTCTTAAAGGGGATATCATATTTAAATTTAATTTTGCTTGAAAAATGACCCCGAACGGCCAAAAACCGATGAAATGAGATGTTACAATTCGAATTTCTTGAGAAAATAATGCATTAATCGGGCTGAAGGCCATTTAAGCGAATGTGTACAGCGTGAGTTACCGGGTTAAATTGCGGAATAAAATGTTGTTAACATCCTCCGCTTTTCAACCATCTGGTGGCTGTCCACCGTCTTTGTAAGAAAGGGAGAAATCGAACAACGGTCACGCCGTTTGTTTTTCAGTTATATTTTGTGAGAGAAATAAGCCGAAAAAATTGCGAAAATTTTCAGGGAAAAATTATTTCAATTTTTTTAAGCCTGATTGAGGAGAAAATACTATTTGAAATAATATAAATTAATATAAATAATTTTAGTTATCTCTTCCAAAATTCGAAACCTTTAATTTTTAAACCATAGGTTCTGAAAAAAAGAAATTTCGAAATTCGAAAATTTTCTATCGAATTTATATTTGCGCAAAAAAATAAAAACATTTTATGAGAAAATTGTAAAAATTTAAAAATTTTGAGAAAATTGTCAAATTACCTTCTTCCACCATTCGCATGGGTTCATTCATGATTTAAACAATTCACAGCTTTCCGTTATTGCAAATTTTCGCTCTTTCAAGACCAGGAACACTCTACAAATTCGTCCGGTACAGGTTCTTGCTCGAGTTCTGGTCCGCCACCGCAAGACTCTGAGCAAAGGGACCATTCGGACCATTCATAGCATTTCCTTCATAGCATGCAAAAATATGGATTCAAATTTAATTGTTGGTTGTCATCTTGTCTTCGGAAACGAGATATCACTTCGTCCGTTTCTTATATAGTCACATTTGAGCCATGGAGGTGCGAAAGGAAGTATTTTGTAAATAAATCTACAGACGATTCATTGGAGTTAATTTCCTTATCAATTTTCTCTGTAAAAAAATGTTTTAAGAATATCAAAATTAGATCGTATCGAGATCTTAGAAAACCCATGTGCCTGTTTTGAATTACAGTACTTTTTTATGCAAAAAAATATCAAATCTGTCTAAAACATATATGAGGCTACTCTCCAGAAAATTCTGAGACTTTTTTCCATTATGGTATAGTCGAAAAACGATCACGTGACCCTGTAAATGAGAAATAAGATATTTTGAGAAATCTAGAAAATATGAAGATGGAACTTATTTGAACAAGCTTTCTATGTCTTATGCACTGCTGATAACGTTATAATTTCCAAACGGTTGAAATTTAGCTTAGTTCTCATACTACCAAAAGATAGAAATCCTCTGTATTGCGTGGACTTCCTATTTCATTTTTTCCCTCTTTTTTCACGTGATGTCTTCTTATAGGCCAGTTTTTTTGTTGTGTTTATTTTGTAACAAGCTAAAGTTTCTCCAGATGGATTACTCGACTAATGAGGATTAAGGCGTAGGGGGAGCGACTCGACCAATGGAGAGCGTGGGACTTCAAATATGGTTTTTTCTATTGAAAATAGAGTGGCCGCGGTCTTAAGCATTTCTGGGAAGGGCTAAAAATCAGAAAAAGTCAAGATAGCCATTTTGTAGGAAATTTAACGGATATTTTTTTTTGAAATTTTCAGAAAATTTTTGGCGAGTCCTGATTGGCTCAAAAACAAAGTTGCTCAAAAGTCACTTTTGACCCAGGAAATGGAATTGCAGAGTTTTAAGTTACGTCAGAAAAAGAACTTTTGAAATTAAAAAAAACTTAAAAATCGGCATTAAGGGACAGTGAAAATGGCTTTTTGACGAAATACATTTTTTTTGTCAAAACAGAGGGCATCAATTCTAGTTTTGATTTGTCTTGTAGCCTCATATAGACAAATGGGGATTTAGGCGTTTTGGGAGCGACTCGACCAATGGAGAGCGTAGGAACTTCAAATATGCGTTTTTTATTTTGAATTGTGCAGAAAATAAAGAGTCGATAATTTAATTTTATTGCGGAATAAAGGGATTTTTTGGGATAATAAATATGATTTCCAAATACACCCCTTTTTCCGCAATTTAAATCGATCAGAAACATTTTGGTGTCAATTTGAATTATACAGTGCCATGTTACACTTTTTCTCGTCGGAAATGACCATGAACTTTATTGATTTTATTCGCTTGGTGTCTTTTGGATACTTTTGAGATTGCGGAGACGATCCAGATCAGTTTCATCGTATTTTTTGACTGAAAACAATGTGAGAAAAACGTTCCCTATAAGTTATATGAACTTATTTTTTAATCTCTCAAAATTGCGGACAGACGCTGTGAAAATTAAACAAATTTAAAATTGCATAGAGTATTTAATTTCGAAGCTTTGCTTCAAAACACGAATGCGTCATAATTACTTTCTAGAATTCGGCACTTGGCGGCCAAATGGTAATTTTTGGGTTTCGTGAAGGTATTTATGACGGATGTATATTTTGAAGAATGCTATCTTCTTAAAGAATATTAAATTGTCTGATTTGAGACTTAAGGGGGTGGTGAAAGCAAATTAGATATTTTCGAATCGGCTTTCTTAAACAAACTAAGAATGCGAAAATGTTCATTTTACGAGAGATCACGAGAAAAGAGTTCAATTTAAGAAAAAAAAAAAATTTTTCAACCGCACAAACGAGCTTTACGGGCACTAGAAAAGTGCCAAAATCAATTCTTAAGAAGTTAATGTTTGCTTTGTCTATCACCCGATTCTCATGATTTTTTCAAAATCTTTTATTCTTCATTTCTTAAGCTCTCAAGGGTGAATTCGAAAGTTTCCACTTAAACTCAAATTATGAATTTTTTGGATTTCGAAAAAAAAAGTGCTTTCAATCGAAAATAGGTCTTGACGTAAGTCAACTCTTGTCTGTGTTCACGGCTTTTTAAGCCAAATTCGAAAAAATGTGAAAGCAACTTTTTCTTAACCGGAAAATTGACCAAAAAATCATATTTCGAGTTTTAGCTGAAATCCAAATACGCCCTGAGGTCTTTAGATAATGAAAATGGAAGATTTATTGAAAAAAATCATGAGATCGTTTAATAGACGAGCCAAACATAACTTTTTAAGAATTGATTTCGGCACTTATCTGTGCCACGTGAAGCTCGTTTGTGCGTTTAAAAATTTTTGTTTTCTTAAATTGAAACACGCGATCTATCGTGAACATTTTCGGATTTTAGTTTGTTTAGGAAAAGCCGATTCAAAAATATCTAATTGCTTTCACCACCCCCTTAGGGTGCTCGTTTGCCATTTTAAGGCCAAAAATGGGGTTTTCAATGAAATCAATTGTGGCAAAGTACAAATCTCGGACCAAACTTTCCTCTCTCTGATATATTGAACAAAAAATCTTGCATACTAAAAATAAATCAAAAAAAGACGGATGGCTCGTCCAAGCAGAACGTGCTTACAAAAATAACGGAATTATTTTTTCACATATATAATTCCTCTCTAAGGTTTAGGGACAAACAATGATTATGACTCAAATTAACCGGAGAAAACGTTGAGCAAAACCGAATTAAGTTTTCGAAAATTCTTGATTTGCTCTCAGTCCACCAAAAACTGTATTTGTTTAGGGTCTCCCAATCAAAAATGTTTCTCCCTCTCTGTATTAAAGTCACACATTCGAAACCTAGATAAATGTGCAGCTGAGAGTCCGTGCAAAAAAAACCGAGTTGATTTTGTCTAAATTTCTGATTTCGTTTTTCTGTAATCGTGTTTTTAAATATTCAAAAATCAAGAAATCCTATTTTTAATACGAAATTATTGCTGAACTCATTCAAAAACTGCTTTCCTAGCCATGTATCAAAATAAAACAAGTACCAAAATGCTTGTAATTTTCAATATTTTCAAAAAAAAGGCATAGAAATAAAATTTGGAAAATTTGTTTCTAGAGCCTTACTTTGCGACGACCACCCCCTTAAGGAAGTACTGGTCGTTTTTATTTTTTTTCTTAAAAATATGGACAAAAATACGTTGATCAGATGTCTTTTTATTTTCCTTTGTCATAAAAAAGTATTTTGATCGCGATTTGAACATATTCAGTGTGTTTTTTTTCAAATTTTAGAAATTTCTGAGAATTTGAATCGCTGTTTCCAAAAAACCGAGATACAAAAATGCAAATTGTGCACCTCGCGGCTCTGCCCGTATCCTTAAGGATCGTATTCATACTAGTTTGAGGTTCCTGCCGTCAAAATCCAGGGAGGACTAGTATTTTCCCCGAGGCACTCAAAATAAGGCCAAAAAACAGTTTTTTGCTCATTTAAGCACCGGAAAAAGTTTTTTTTGCTCATAAGTTTTT
>SCLH01001126.1:67852-86410 GCA_004367855.1 Oikopleura vanhoeffeni | reverse complement strand
ACCTTGACGTCTTCATATTCGTGACGGGTTTCGGGGTCTTCTAAATTTGGGATTCAAATGACTTTTGAATCACATTTTAAAATAATTCCAACAAGTGAATGACGTTGCTCAGTTTGTCCTCAGTTCTTCCAAATTGAGGTATAAAGTAGTCTGGGCTCCGATTGATAATTCGACGGAGAACAAAATACCATTTTTAAGGAATGAAACCTTATTTTTAAGATTTCGATTCAATTCTTAAAAATAAAATTTAGAAAAAAATCGATGGGAATTTTCTCTCATATTGGGCATCGTAATGGATATCGAAAATCCTGCCGAGTCGTAAAAATTTATCACTACGTCACAGTTTTGAAAAACAGAAATCCAGTTTTCATATTGGTCACTTCTTGAGAATTCAGTGATTTCATTTATCACTTTCTATTCTTGTGGCGTAGTCATACATTTTCACGACTAGGCTGGATTTTCGATATGAGATTATTTCAAAATCTAACTTCTAAAATTTTAATTTAAAAAATTGAACTTTTGAGAGAGTACTGGTCGCATTTGAAGGCGAAAAACAGTGTTTTCAGAGTGGATTCAATAATATACTAAAAAAACACACAAACATACATGTATGTTTGACAAAAACCTTGATTTTGAAAATTATATCGTAGAAGATTTCAAAAGTGTCGATATTTTCACTTCAAAATGTAACTCCTTCCTGAGTTTTCAAGATAGAGAAAATATTCATATTTTTTATCGACCACAAAAAATGTGCGCAGAACACCAAGGTCCGTTTTGTTCATAAAAATGTCAGCCAACGCGAAAACCGGCAAAAACTGTTTTTTGAGCTGATTTTAAGGGTCCTAGGGTAAATACATCTCCCTGGATTACGACTCAAAAAAAATAAAAAAATTGTATTAATGAGTCACTGAAGGGTAGGAGCAGAGCACTAAAGTCCAAAAGTTTTATTTTTGTTCTTTGGTTGTTTGGAAACAGCGATTGAATTTCGCGTAAATTTCAAAATTTGGCCAAAAACGATAAATTATTTCCAAATCGCGATTAAAATAAATTTTTGATGACCAATGAGAATAAAAAGACTTCTAATCGTATTTTTGTCTTTATTTCCATGAAAAAACATTGTCAAAATAATCTGGAAAATTTCAGGCCAGAATTTATAAATGCGACCATTTTTAATGCCTCTAAGCCTTAACTAAATAAGAGTCGTCAACCCCCTTGAGTTATAATTAACGAATAATTATAATTAACTTATAAATTATGAAACCGGGAAATTATTTGTCAATATTTTTTTTAATTCTTACCTCTGGAATAGTCTTCGCGTCAGCTATCGAATATAAACTTCCTACAGATCCAAAATCATAAATTCTCCAATCATTGCAATAACCGTAGTCAGTTTTAATTTCTCTCACCTTTTTTTTCTCTGACATTATTAATTTCCAAATAGGACTCTTTTTTCACATTACGAGAACCCAAAAACGCGTTAATTGGCTTGCGCCGCCCCAGCTGTTGCCCCCGCCGTCGCATGGATTTCCCCCTACGCTAGCGTTTTAAAAGCTCCTGATTGGTTTTTTTACCATTGGACAGTTCGCATTTGGAGGAAAATTATCCTCTAGTCGTAGAATACAAAAAAAAAATTTAAGTACTTTTTTCTTGATTTAGGTAACTATTTTTTCTAGGTGCCGCCTCCCTCCCCCCTCTGAAGCAAAAACCGTAGTAGGTACCAAGAAACGGTTTTTCGCATCGTGTAGCCAAAAAAATCTAACCTCAATTTTTTTTGTCGGTTTTTAGACTCCTCCGGTTTACCGAAAATCAGAAAAAATACCTGTGATTTGCGGTTTAAAGAAAACTACGCAATATCTGAACCTACAAATATACTGTAGAGAATAAATCGTCATAAAAATGGCCTTAAAAAAATTACCTAAGACTGTTTGATTCAGAAATTCATTTGTGAATATCTTGCTTTGTTCAAAATTGGCAAGGAAGGTTACCTTAAAAAATTCTACTAAACCAGCGGGTACTGGTCGCTGGTTTTATGAGGCCTTAAAAGCATTCAAAATGCTCCAAAATGACCTAAGGTGATAATTAAGTGTACTATCACCCAAATCATCAAAAAACAATTTCGAAATTTTTGGTTTTTTTATGTTTTTCAAAATGAACTTTAAAAATTACATTTGCTTTAATTTAACAAATAACAACTTGTTAGTAACAAGTCAAAACTTTCTGATCAGTGTTTTAGTGGCCTCTGGCTTAAATTTTAGTTAAATTAAAGCAAACATTCCTTATTTTTGAACTTCATTCTGTGAAACTTAGAAACAAAACGCAAAAATTTCGAAATTTCGGAAGTAGACTTTGTTGTCACCCCAAATTAATTTGAAGCATTTTCAAACGCCGAAAGACGTCATAGAACCAGCGAACAGTAGTGAAAACAAAGTGGTCGAAATTATGATATCAATTACGGAGCCTCCTGGTTGTTTTTTGCTAGAGTTTTATATGCCTACAAGAGTTCAACCGTGGCTTTAAAAACCGATGGTCATTTTTGACTGGGCGGCAAAATCGCCGCAATGGCAGAATATAGTTTGCTTGTGAGCGATAAACAGTTTGACATCAACTCTGATCTCATATAAAACAGGTGTTATGAATGATCACTCGGATGAACTTTTCTTACATATTTGACTATTTTCTAAAATCTCTTTATAAGATTTAGAAACTTGTTAAAACCTTTTTATAATTATCTTCAAAAATGAAAATTTTGAGGCTGATTTTGTGAAACCTATAAATTTAAATTTTTTTTAATGACTTCTGGCCAATATCGGATAAAACTTTCAAAAAATTTGAAAATACTCTTCGAAAAATTTGCCACAACTTTTCTGCCTGAAATTATCTAAAATATAAGCCTTCCCCGTAAAACAAATACTTGATCGGATCGACTTTGATCCGATCCGATCAAGTTTTTTGAATCTGCGATTAATTTTATTAAATTTCGAAATCACTAGTGGTGTCATTAATTCACTTAATTCAGTTGATAAATTCAGAGCATGTGAGCACCTGAGATTATCTACGCAGTAGAAAATGAGAGCCGATAGGTCTGTTCCCCTTTTTGATCGCAATCAATCTTTATTTGCATAGCGCGGCGATTTTACCGCCCAGCCAAAAAATGACCATCGGTTTCTAAGTTTCCCGTTATAACCGTACAGAAGACGCGTTGGTCTCAAAGTTTAAATGAAATAGAACTTATTCACCAAACACTGCTTCTTCGAAGCAGAACGCGTAAAATGACACTACATTCGGCAGACTGAGGTATTCAGCAAATGTAAAAATCGTGTAAGGTTTTCTATTGAATTGACAACAAAATTGTTATTCGAGTTGAAACTATTGTTGGGTTGAAAAAGCGTCACGATAAATGAAAATCATCATTTTAAATAATAAGGAATACAGTAACTGTCACGATTTCTGCACAATTAAGGGTGTTTTGATCCGATAATTGAAAAATTTTTCAAACTTGTTAGCTTCTGTTCAGAATGAAACCCGTATTTTTAAACACTTTCCAGTTTTTTATTTTAAAATCAAGTTCGAAAATATTCTGCAAATTATTTTTTTGTATTTAAAATAAATTTAGCGGTCTTTTTAGTAAAGCGAGTGAGATTGATTCCCAGTGTGCAAAAATAAAACAAAAAATCTTTGTTCGATTTTAAAGAAAAAATAAAGAAATCATTTAAGAAAAAACAAATTCAAATGACAAATTTAAGAAAAATTTTAAACTTTTTAAGAAAATTCTAAAATTTTGGAAAAAAGTTATCAAATTTTCAACACAATTTTTTTTCAAAAATAAATAAAAAAAACATAAAATCCTTTTTTATTGGCCTTCCGCTGATTTTGGGCTCATTTTTGAACAAATGTAAATTTTGAACATAAAATCCCCTTTTATCGGCCTTCGGCCAATTTGTGGCTGATTTTTCAAAAAACTTCAATTATTAATATTTTTTATCGGCCTTCGGCCAATTTGGAGCTCATTTAAAAACAAAAACCCTTTTTTAATCGGCCATCGGCTGATTTTAAGCTTATTTTTCAATAAATTTTAAACATAAAATCCCCTTGCAGCCGATTTGGGGCTTATTTTTCAACTAATATAATTAAAAAACGTTAAATCCCAATTTCTCGGCCTCCGGAAAAAAATTTGAATTAACTAAAAAATCGTTCTACAAGCCATATACGAACATTTGTCTGGTTATGAAATACTTCGGATCGGTTATTGAAAAAATGTAAACCCAGTAAAGTTTTTTATCACGAGCCATCTTTCCGTATTGTTACATCTAACGATTTAGCTTGGTGAGTTCTTGGCTACGTAAGTACTGAACCTTCTCCTTTTCATTATTAAATTTTTTCTGCAAACTTGAGCATTCGCTTATTAGGGTAGCCGATCTGGCCAGATTGTACTTTTTCGAGTGATTTCTTGAAAGAAAAACTGTGAAAATTATCCACCTAGAAAATTTTCTAATATGAGTTTTTTCATGAAAAATTAAGAAACAGCTTTTTAGGAAAAAAAATGCCTTCAATGAGTTTTACTATTAAAATGTCTGAGTTTCAAGTAAGTGAGCTTTTAACACCCAAATTATATGAAGATTTTTTAAAAAAACAACATTTTTCTAAATTGCCGTGCCAGAATCGCACTAACATGTACCCAGCAATGTTGCGTGATTTCTCAGTAGTCAGAAACAATATTCGCTTGACCTTTCCATCGATTGAAATACGGATATCAAATAGATAATATAAAATTTCACATGTGATTTGGCATTATTTTTTAAGATGATTTCAAAAAACCAATAATAAAAATTTTTAAACTTGATTTGCGGAAAATTTTCATAATATTTCTAAAAAGTCGACAACAAAATCACAAATAAACATTTCATGATTTTCAAACAGCAGTCAGAAAATATGTAAACATGCATGAAAAAAGTTAAAGTAGCTATTTTTTCGTTTTTATTCACAAATTTCAAAAAATTAATCAGAAAAAATTTTTGGACGAAAAATGCTTAAAATTTTCATAATGCTTTGAATTTTTTCGAAAATTTCACGAATTATAAAATGAAAGTTTGAACTCAAATCGTTCCTTAAATAGATAAATAATTATTTAAATGAGCTGATACACATTTATTTTGGTTCAGCTAACGATAATAACCACAAAAAAATGGACCAACTAATTATTTTCGTAAATTAATTTGACGCCAGTCTGTCACATCGCTGCTACCCCCTTAAAGAACCAATGCAAATGGTTTAGAAAAATTTGTTTTTACTCAGTCAATTTTGCTTCAAATTAAACTCAACAAAAATGTTCTAAATAATATGACGTTTTTGAGTCATTCTGCGTTTCTCTCGTTGCTAAAAAAATTCTCTTGGGTTTTTAAAAGCATAAAACCGTTTAAGTTGAATGATTTTCTCAGCACTAAAGATGTCTAAATTTGTAAGACTTGTCATCTCTCCAAACGCTCACGCACTTAATTGCAAGAAACAATCAATCACATCTCATTTCTTATTTTTGAAAATAAATTATTGTTGGAAAGATTCTAGAAAATTATAAATTATTTGCTTACACTCATACGTTCTTCGCACTCACACCTCCCTGAAACGACCGATTTTCTTGGCAAAAATTTAAAATCCTCTAATAACACTAATGATTTTTGGTTTATAAGTAGCCTTAATGCTCGATAACATACGTAAGTATAATTTATTTGTCGAATCAGATCGGCGTTTCAGCATCACTTTCAAAAGTTCAAATTGTTTTAAATACATAAGAATTACGTTCGTTAATAATCTACATTTCAGCTCTAATGAAACAGTTCTGAATTTATTTTTATGATTTTCTAAATAACAAAGGTCACTAAGTAGGTGCCCAGATCCTCAAATCACATAGGAAATGAATAAGAAATAGGCTTTTTGCTGAATTTTTTTAGGATACTTTGTATAAGGCGTACTCAATTTCATTTTCTTAGAGTTAGTTTATCTATCTGATAGAAAGCATCCCCATTTATCTCCACTCAATCCCAAATGCTATCTTTCTTTATCCTAACCCTTAACCCATAGTGTCCGCGTTTTATCCCTTATCTAGGCACTAAATAGAAATTAAATTGCAAAGCTTAGCTTTATTTGAAATACCTCCGACTACAGCCCTTGTGCATACCAACGCTATCAGTGAAATTTTCATCGTTTAAGCATATTACTTAATATCATGAAAACCTCGAGTTAAATAAGCTGCCTCCAAGCCCGCGGGGCATCACATTTAATAACTTTTCTATTGTAGTATTTATTCCGCTCACCACATTTTATCAGTTATAACCTAATTGAACTTATTTCACTAAATAAGCATTTTCACCAGTAAATGTTACGCAGGTTTGCTTTCAAAATTTAGAAACAATTTTGATATTATTATGCCTCACAATATATGCTTCAAAATAATTAGGGTGTTCACCTGAAATTTTCCAAGCTATTAACTCCGAGGGGCTATAAAATTATTTCAAGTGGGTTTCAAATTGTTTTTATAGAGAATTCAGAAATAATACATTTTTTAATTATGTTCTAACTTGCCTTCAAAAACGCAAAAAAACAATTCTTTGTCGTACTGACAGGTAATTTTTTATAAGATTTTAAGATAACTTAGACAATTTAAAATCGAGTGTCGACGTTTCAGACTTAAGAATTTGATATGAGATCAAAAAGTAACCTCTGAAACTAGCAGATATTATAAAAATTTAGTATACGGTATACCGTTAACTATTTACGGTTAACTTGCCCTAATAAAGACCAAGAAATTGTCGAAAATGTTGCAACTTGATGTGCTCAAGGTTTCAGAAAAATCGAATGACGAGTTCTTCAGTTTCTATTTCGACTCGATTCCGGCGGCCACCCTGACAATAACCCTCAAATTTGTGGACAGTTTAAAAGTAGAGCAAATTAAGTAAGTTAAGCTTCAACGAGAAATAATTAACTTGTCGCTACATTTAATCCGGAGCAGTCATAAGCAAAAAAATAATCTTGTTTTTGAATAAACCAAGAATAACAATAATTTAAGTATCAAAAATTAACACATTCTTAGTAAGAATTTCTTACAATCAAAAAAAGACTTTGATTTTATATTATTTTGAGACAATAAATTTCATTAATGATCGGGTTTCACCGTGGCGAAGCCCATGTATATCGATAACGGGGCCCTGCGGTAACTTTTTGCAATTTTTTTCTCTTCACAATTCGACCCACATTTTTCTCAGATCCACGAAAGGGATCGTTTTTTGATCTGGGGGCCAACCGGTCACTTTATGCCATTTTTAACTAATATTTCAGTATTTCCCACGCAAATATTTGACTTGGGGCCCACCCGTCACTTTGTGCCTTTTTTTACTTATATTTCAGTTTTGTCCACGCAAATTTTTGATTCAGGGGCCCACCGTTCACTTTATGCCATTTTTCTAAGATCTGAGTTGGAGGCGCCATTGAGCTCTACAAAATAAATCGCAGAATAAGATCTCACCTGGGAATCAGGGATCGGATTTTTTCCAAAATTTGACCAGGTAGGGTCGGGTCGATTTTTTTTCTTAAATTTCCCGGGTCGGGTCGAACGCCGACCCGAGTACTTTTTCGTAAGGTCGAAAAAAATTTTCGACCCGGGTCGGGTCGAAGGTCGGGAGAATTTTGTTCAAGGGGAGTGAGTTCGAGTTAAAAAGAAATGGACTCGAAATTAAGGAGACTCGGCTCGATATTAAGGGGGGAGGGGGCTAGAGTTTAGAGGAGAGCGGGCTCAGTATCAACGGGGAATGAGCTCGATATTAAGGAGGAAATTGGCTCGATATTAAGGGGAGTTCGCTCGAGTTTAAAGGAAAGTGGGCTCGAGTTTAANAAATCGAATGACGAGTTCTTCAGTTTCTATTTCGACTCGATTCCGGCGGCCACCCTGACAATAACCCTCAAATTTGTGGACAGTTTAAAAGTAGAGCAAATTAAGTAAGTTAAGCTTCAACGAGAAATAATTAACTTGTCGCTACATTTAATCCGGAGCAGTCATAAGCAAGAAAATAATCTTGTTTTTGAATAAACCAAGAATAACAATAATTTAAGTATCAAAAATTAACACAGTCTTAGTAAGAATTTCTTACAATCAAAAAAAGACTTTGATTTTATATTATTTTGAGACAATAAATTTCATTAATGATCGGGTTTCACCGTGGCGAAGCCCATGTATATCGATAACGGGGCCCTGCGGTAAATTTTTGCCATTTTTTCTCTTCACAATTCGACCCACATTTTTCTCAGATCCACGAAAGGGATCGTTTTTTGATCTGGGGGCCAACCGGTCACTTTATGCCATCTTTTACTAATATTTCAGTATTTCCCACGCAAATATTTGACTTGGGGCCCACCCGTCACTTTATGCCATTTTTTACTTATATTTCAGTTTTGTCCACGCAAATTTTTGATTCAGGGGCCCACCGTTCACTTTATGGCATTTTTCTAAGATCTTAGTTGGAGGCGCCATTGAGCTCTACAAAATAAATCGCAGAATAAGATCTCACCTGGGAATCAGGGATCGGATTTTTTCCAAAATTTGACCAGGTAGGGTCGGGTCGATTTTTTTTCTTAAATTTCCCGGGTCGGGTCGAACGCCGACCCGAGTACTTTTTCGTCAGGTCGAAAAAATTTTTCGACCCGGGTCGGGTCGAAGGTCGGGAGAATTTTGTTCAAGGGGAGTGAGTTCGAGTTAAAAAGAAATGGACTCGAAATTAAGGAGACTCGGCTCGATATTAAGGGGGGAGGGGGCTAGAGTTTAGAGGAGAGCGGGCTCAGTATCAACGGGGAATGAGCTCGATATTAAGGAGGAAATTGGCTCGATATTAAGGGGAGTTCGCTCGAGTTTAAAGGAAAGTGGGCTCGAGTTTAAATTCGAGTGGGCTCGAGTTTAAGTTCGAGTGACTCGAGTTAAAGGAATTGTAAGGGTTTCCACCAATCGATTTTCGGCAAAAATCGATGACTTAGGGTTGATTTTCCACATATACTGGTTTGTGGGAAATTTTATTGTGCGTCTTTTGGTATGAATATGTTTTCAAAAAATGCCAATTTATTTCCCTCGTAGGATTTTTTTTGGTTTTGAGATTTTTTTAAAAAAAAATCGTTTTTCTGGGGGTTGAAATTAAAGGTTAAATTAAGGATGACGATAATTAAAATTTCTCTGATAACATTTTTGATTGCCCTATTTTGTAGAGAATTTGTCACTGAGTTTTTAAAGTCGTATGATTTTTTCTGAATTCAGAATTTTTTTCAAATAAAGTAGTTTTTAAAAAATTTATAATTTCAACAAAAACTAGAAATTCACAAGTCGTTCCTAAGACTTTGAAAAAAAAAATCAAAAAGCGATTACCTTTGAACCTTGATCAAGGCTTTGCGGTGAATTTGATGTACAAATTAAAAATTTTCCATATATATTCCAGGAGTAGTTGGCGTTTGCGCGAGGCTCTCAAATACGCTGTTTTGACCACTGAAGGCAAAATTTTGAAAAAAGACTTACATTTGGTGATGTGCATTTAAATATACATTATAAATTGCAAATATTAATAACAATTGATGAGAGATGAACGGAGAGTAGGTTTTTTAGTGCTTTAAGGGGGTTGTGGGTGTAAATGAAACAAGCGTTGAAGAAAATGTTTGTTTTATTCTTGAATTCAGCTGAAAGGAAACAATTCAGAAAAAACAATTTTTTGAACAAACCAAATTTTTTAAATTTGATTTTGTACCGCGTAGGCGCGCCTAGGCGTGTACGTTAGTTGAGAAAACAAGACACCATTTATTATACCAAATGAACTTATTGTACTTATAAAAACCAACAGAGAATAATTTTTCCAACGAGCTTCTGGTAAAATATGACAACATTTCAATGAAATGATTTCATAGGTTTCATAAATTTTTGTTTTATTCAATTTTAAACAATCAAGATTTTCCAATTTTTGAGTGAATTGAGAACATATTTTCACCAGTTCTGCAGCGGTTGCCCATCCTTCACCAGAATTAAAAAAATCTGACTTGGCAGTTGACAGAGAAGCGTTTCAGTTTCCGTATTTTTTTTTCTTCATTTATTCTATCTGCCCGTTATCGACCCTTCCCAGTCCGCGTGGAAGAGAGGGCTATTCCCCGGCACCAAAATTCTACACCCACAACCCCCTATAACGGACGCCTACTGAAATCATTTTTTTGAGCGTAATTTTAAGTATCAGATTCTCTGAATAGTACTGGCAACTCCCTTAAGAGTTGTACGTCGTATTTGTGAAAAAAAATATTTCTGAAGCCAGGTTTCTTCACTTGAAAATGTGTAAAACAGAGCCCAATTATCGACGCCCACTCTCTTAACAAGTGAGACTATTTTTAATTAAAAAGACATCAATTCCAGTAATGATGTCAGTAGTCACTGAAGTTGTTTTACCTTGTTTTTATCACAAAGTTTTGTAAGGTGGGTTTCAAAATAAATTTTAAGTATTTCGAAAAATTGAGTTGGAAAAAAAATTTCGTTAAATAATGTTTGCGAGCGTTTCAACCTATTTGAAAAAAAATTCAAAAATAATTTCGAAATTTTTTTTAATTTTTGTTGATAACCTGAAACACTCGTCATAAATTACAAAAAAAAAATTTTGCTACTAAATTTTCAAAATATCAAAAAAAAATTGAGAATCTGAAACGGATAAAATTATACAAAAATATTCCTGTCATTTGATTCGTCATTTTATCCGAAAAAAATTATGACAAAATTTATGAAGCAGATCAATTAAAATTTGAAATTTGATAACGAAAAACATTTTGAAAAAATAAAAGTATCTGCTTTATATTCATGCAAAAAAATCACAAAATTTCAAAAAGATCTCTAATAATGATTCAAAAAGTCGAAACCTTGATAAAATATCATTTATAAATATTTTCTAAAATAATTTTAATAGGCTATGAATTTGAAAACTTTGGATCTAGGGTCGTTTATGCAGCCGATGAGAAAAAAAAATTAGAAATTAAATTTGAAATATGGCAGGACAACTGGATGAATAGATTTTAGTTTTAACAGTTATAGAACCTTTTTATCGGGTACCCATTAATATTATCAATAATGTGAGAGAAAGTGCGAAATGATATCAAGTTAATAATTTTTTTATATGGATAACTTTTCTCACTTTTCGACATTATCAAAAATAGTCTGGTGAGTCCATGACTCACCTGCGCACATGTGTTTTGATACATAGATTTAAAAAGCGCAAATATCTATTTGTTATGGTGCTCACTCGCAAGTTTTACATGAAAACTGAGTGTGAGCAGCCAAGGAGGTGAAATTGTTATAAGGTCAAATTATAATTTCGGCATTATGTTTCGTAAAAGATCTAATTGAACATAGAATAAAAATTGGTGATTCATTCCAAGAAAGATAATTTAAAATGTTTTTACACATGCAAACTCTTCCAATTTTAACTGTTCCATCTATATTTTGCCTGAGTTGAAAAACAACTTGTTAGCATCCCAGGAATAACATAGTTTCGAACAGTTTTAATTGAAAAAGTTTGTATGTGTAAATAAATTTTTTATTATTTCTCTGAATATTCTGAAACAGTGCAAATGGGTCAGTCCCACAACAAACTATTTTACTGTTTAACGTTAAATCCCCTGACTAGATAATGCCCCCCAGTTGCGGCTTATTTGGGGAGAAAGTAGCCCCTTAAGGGGTAGCAGCGATGTGGCAGATTGGTACATTTTTTCGGAGTGATTTATGAAAGAAAAAAATGGTGAAAATTTATTTTTTTATTTTTATCTTCAAGAAAAGTGTATTCTTGCACGTTTATTTTTTCAAATTTCACAACTAATTTATAGTACTGTAAAACATCAAAACACCACTTTTCATTATAACTCCATTTCCAACTTGACCCGATGTGAGATTTTTTTTGAAGGCGATATTTATAAACGTTAATAAGTGGGAGAATTAATATCCACATGAAAAATGTCCTTAACATGAAAATTTTTTTCCATGGAAAATAGAGAAAAACAGCTATTTTGAAATAAAATTTACCTTCAATTGCGTTTAAATATTAATAAATCTCCTGACTTTGAAAAGAAAAGTAGCCTATAACCTAGGCCTCCCGAGCAAAATAACAGGTTACTCGATAAAAAGCGTCAGTATGTCTTAAACTTTCAGGGCATAGATAGTTTTTGGTGGTGAAAAAAAATGGCTCTAAAAATTTTTTGACGCCATTCACTTGGTGGCGCTTGTTTCGAGGTTCAAAAATCGGTTTCATTTTTTCAAATGATGGTCAAACTTCCATGCTTTTTCTTTACCTGCAATTAGTGATAAAAAACCGCAGCTGAACATTCTTCTCAAAATGGAAATCTCAAATTTAAATCAGTTTACTTATAGCGTTTGGTGGTGCCCAAAGCAAAAATGGTGGTGCTAAAAATGAAATTACTGATAACGATTGTTGGCTATAATCGTTTTGATAATTCTCACCTCAACAGAGATTTTTTGGCTCCGGCGCTATGAAAACGATGTGGGCAAAATTTTGCACTCCGACCACTTCGGTAGCGCTGTTTGTGATGAACAACAACTTATTTTGTCATAAAACCGTAACTTGCCATACTTTTTTAGTCAAAAACATTGCCATCAGAACAACGCGAAAACATTCTCGCTATGAATGGACCATTTTAAAATTTTAGTATACAAGCATTGTAATCCGTTGATAATCGACAAAACAGTAATTTACAGCACCAAACCTGCCTTGCATCAAAATACGGGGTTGCTGAAATGTGAAAAATATGTAGGAATCAGGGCTGAAACTTCTGGTTTTCACCGTCTTTTAGAGGCCCGCGAGAACGATGAATTCGAAAAATTGCAGGTAATTATCACTAGGTGGCGCTGTGTTTAGGTGGTCAAAGTTTTCAATTCAAAATTAAGGGCTATGCAGTAACCGGGAGTTTTCAACCCTAAGAATTGTTTTGGATTCAGAAAACACTTTCTGCTTTTATTTAACATCTGATCATTTTATACTCCAGAATCTTTAAGGGGGTGTAGCACCGAATGGAGATCGCCCCCAACAAATCGAATTTCATCAAATTACGATTTAGATATATGGCAAAGATTGCGCAGCATCACATTTTTTTGAACGGTTATTAGCAACTTTAGCAGGCTCTCGATGACCACATGGGGTCGCTAGAGGCATTCTTCCGATTTTGGGTGGTGAAACAGCAAACACGTTATTTATCGATTTGTTAAAATAATTTTGAAAAATATGCTTTTCTAGTCTTATTTCATCATGCGGTTTCATTTCCGGGGTCAGACGTCACGTCTGTGGAGATTTTTATTATTCAACCCAATCAGCGATCCGGCAAAAATTCTTTGGAATTTTTTTGAAAAATACATGTTAAATAAATCTTTCAAAAATTTCTATCTAATCGTTACTTTTCATTTATCTCTTACTATCATGAGCTTTTCCTGTACAATGCTAATAGCTGTTGCCTGTTTAGCGACCACAAATCGGAAGATCGCCTCTAGCACCCACTGTTGGTCATCTGAGACCTAAAGTTGCTATACCGTTTCAAAAAAAGTCGATGCTTGCGCATCTTTTGGGCATATATCAAATCGTTAGATTTGATGGAAATTCGAGTTCTTTGCACTCCAGTTCCGGGGCACACCCCTCTAAAATTCTGCGAGCTATAAATGTTCAGTGTTACAAATAAAAGCAGAAGTGTTTTCTGAAACCCAAAAACAATCTTTAGGGTTGAAACTCCCGTTACTGAATAGCCTTATTTGAATTGAAAAACTTTGACCACCTAAAAACACGCGCCACCCTAGTGATTAAGTACTGAAATTTTTTCAATGCAATCGATCTCGCGGGCTCAAAGAGGTGAAACCAGAATTCAGCCTGATTCCTACATATTTTTCATTTCCAGCACATTCTCCAGTATTTTGATGCGAAAGGCATGTTTGTGCTGTTTTACTGTTTTGTCGATATCACGGATATACAATGGCTTGATATATAAAATTTTAAATGTCAATTCAACGAGAAATTTTTCGCTTGTTCTGTATGAGCATGTTTTTGGACTGAAAAAGTAGGAAGGTTACCGGTTTTATGAAAAATAAGTTGTTTTTCATCAGAAAACAGCGCCAGCCAAGTGGATCGGAGTGAAAAATTTTTGCGCCCATCGTTTTCACACCAAATCTCTGATTAGTGAGATTTATCAAAACGATATAAACACATCCAGTTATCAAGTAATTTCATTCTCTTTAGCACCCCATTTTTGCCTTGTGCCCACCACAACCCTAATAGACTGATTATAAAATTTGAGACTTTCCATTTTGAGCAGAATTGTTCATGCGGATTTTTTTATCTATATTTGCAGGTAAAAAAACGCATGGAAAGTTTGACATAGATCTTGAAAAATAACTAACTTCCGATTTTTGAACACTCCGAAACAGGCGCCACCAAGTTAGTGGAACGTCAAAAAAATTTTTAGAGCACATTTTTTATTCTACCACAAAAACTATCCTATCCTCTGAAAGTCAATTCAGATTCATACGAACCTTTTTATCGAGTACCTGTTTTTCTTGCTCGGAGCCCGACCTATCCAAACCCAATTTTATTGTTGATTTTTTGAAAAAATAAATTCTATAAAATTGCGTTGCCAAATGCGCAGCCAACCGGTGTCACAAGCAAGTGTTCTAAATATTCATCAGGTAGTTCAGAAATGCATATTCGATTGACCCTTCACGGTTGAAATACGGGAAATCAATAGTACCAGAAATAACACAACTGATTCGGCCTGATTTTTCAAGAAGAATTCAAAAAAGCATTGATAAAAAATTTAAGACTTGATTTGCGAAAAAAATTTCATAATATTTTCAAAAAAAGTCGACAAAAAATGACAAATGAACATGTTATGATTTTTTAAACAGCAGTCAGAAAATTTGTAACATACATGAAAAAAATTAAACTGGCTATTTTTTTCTTTTTTATTCACAGATTTTAGAATAAAAAAAAAACTCTGGTAAAAAATGCGTGAAATTTAAATAATGTTTTGAATTTTGAGAGTTTAACGAGTTCAAAAATAATAGTTTGAACTCAAATCCTTCCTTAAATAGATAAAAATATTTTAATGAGCTGATACACATTTATTCTGGTTCAGCTCACGATAATAAGCACAAAAATATAAACCAACGAATTATTTTCGTAAGTTAAATTGACGCCAGTCTGCCACATCGCTGCAACCTTCTTAATTCTTATTTCAAATAAAAAAGGCAAAAATTTTTGAAAAAACATTCAATTTATTTTATTTACTCAAACAATTCTGCGCAGGAATTCTCTAGATTTGGACAAATTCAATTTTATGAAGTTTTATTTCTCACTGTATTTTTCAAAAACCTGAAGATGCAATAAAGCAAAACTAGTAGTAATTATTATTATTATAATTTCAAATAACTAATTAATTGACTTACCTACCGAATTCAATACCATTTTGAATAATTTAAATTCTGGTCTAATTTGAGCATAATTTATGCTGCATAAAGCAAGATACAGTATGTGAAAAAATTGTTCGAAACCAACAAGGAAATTTCTCTGGATCAAAACTTATTAATGGCAGGAGAATTACTTTCAGTCCAGAGAGAATTGGAGCTTTTGGTCTCGAACAATTTCTTTACATACTGTATAAAAATGGCAAAAGTGTTCTGAAATCGCCTTAGGATGCCAATATTTAACAAAAAATACCATTTTATCCCAGACGTGTTAGAATTGCGAAAATCAATGCAAAAGTTCAAGTTGTAATCGACGGTAGAAAACCATTCCACTTAAGCTTTTTAAACTCAAATGGGAGCTCATTAAACTTTTTAATTTGATCAAATTCATAGGTTTATTATCGTTGTTTTTCGGAAACTGAGATTTGAAAATTTTGAAGACTGTGTGTATGAAAATCGATTGTTGATGCTTTAGAGATGCTAAGCCGTTTGATCGTGACGTCTTATTTTGTTTGTTTGGTGCAAAATTGCAAAAATCAAAGCAGAATTTCAAGGTGTGATTGACGGTCGAAAAATTATTCTCCCGACGCTTTTTAAACCAAAATTAGAGCGAATAATGGATACTTATGTAATAATACATAATGAATTTGATAACTTTTTTAATATAATGAAATTTATTCGCCCCCCCCCCCTGAGCGAATAAATTTCATTATATCGAAAAAGTTATAAAATTCATTGTGTATTTATTACATTAGTATCCATTATATTAAAGAATTATAAAAGTCATTATGTACCGAACGTGTTTTAGCTTTTGGGGTGTTCCCCGGAGACTTGAAACGCCCTTAAATTATACATAAGTCGCCTCGCTCTATGGTAAGGCGTGAAATCTCCTCGGGGAACACCTCCAAGAGCGTAAACACATTGGTATTATCACATAAGTTCATTATATACAAAACAGCCAGTTTACCACAGTATCATAAATATTACTGCTATAATCGAATGAGCACACCATCAACCGTGAAACTTGGTTTTCACTTCTTTCAACGAAGCCATCACAGCAACATTTCCGTTTTTGCCTTATAAGTGTCGGAAGACGGAGTAGTCGTAACTATGTGGCGCAATTGATAACACAATGAACCGGCGGAGAAGAATCCGGTCTCGTCTTCTTTTGAACTAATTCTTTAAAAGATCGCCGAAAAATCTTGTCTGTACTATATTCCAATTTAATTAACTAATGTTATAAGATTAACGATCATTAGAAATTTTGAGGAAGAATTAAGTATTCTTTTTATTAAACTTTCCGTGCATAAAGACATTATTTAGTATATATTCAAAAATAAAGTAACCCCAAACTCTTTGCTGTGTTTTAAACACATATTAAAAAATATAATGGGAGATATCATTTCGGCAGGCAGAATATCAAACAGACCCCGAAAGTTTCCTTATTTTTTATTTAAGAATTTTAGTGAGTTTTCAGAAATTGAACAATCAGACCAAAATGCATGATTAGGATGCAATTTTTTGTTTTATTGAATACCACAGGGCTTTGTTTCATTGCTTTGTTAACTCAATTCCCTACTACACCTTTATTTTTTAAACTCAATATCTTTTTACCATGTTGTCTTAATGATTTTCTCAATGAAGCTAAGGTGCTTGATATTGGGAGCGCTAATTTAATCAGTGACGAATCACTCAAACAATTACTTTTACATTAGTGGCATTCAAATTGCGCTATAAAATAGTAACGGTTGAGATGAATTTCCTTTGACATTAATTTAGGTATCAAAAATGTATTAACTGAGTTCTGTATTTCGAGCTTCGAATAAAAACGACACATGAACGTGTTAAGTAAGGCTTCATCAAATTATTTTTAAATCAAGAAAATTGATTGTTTACTTATAAAATAGTAAAATTAGTACTAAATTTAAGTTACTCCAAATTTTCTGTTATTCTCACTATAACATAAGAGATGATTAGAAACTTAAACCAGACTCTATCGGCCAAAGTGCTGAATGCTAACCATCACGCCACAACGAACACGAGTATATTATCGTCTTGCCAATTATAGTCCAAGATGAAAATCACTTTGATGGTTATGTAAGAAGAATGGACATCTAACACACATACGAGGTTCCTCCATATAATATCACTCCTAACAACCATACAATCTCCTCTAAGGGGGCCAGCCCCACATCGAACACTCTTAGGAGAGGTTTGGGAGGTATTTACCCCCATAGAGGCGTGCAAACATATAATATAACCTCCAAGATTTCTCTGTTATTCTCACCAAAACAATAAGAGATAAAAAAGGGAATCATTACTAATCGTCTCCTTTTGTTTTGTAAGAAAAGCCAATTCTGAGGCAATAAGAGACGCGTATTATTTCACGTTTTTGAGCGTGGGCCCTGAGTTAGTTTTGAAGGGGTTGGTTTTGCGTGTTTTTTCATCCCATTTTTACGTAGGTCTAAACAAAAGATAGGGAAAATTAAGATGAGGTTAAAAAGTACGGTCGGGGTTGCATCTATTAACAACTCTGGTCAATATGGTCGGCCAAAATTTATCCTGATAAATTATTTTTGTAGAATAAGAGAATCTACCAAATTGCCTCACTCAAAAGTTTCGAAGCAGTTTTTTTTAATGGAGTAAAAAGGTACATTTGTACGACCGCTACCTCCTTAACTACATACCTGAATTTTTAAACTCAGTATCTTTTTACCAATGTTGTCTTATCTGGGTCAGCAAAAACACAAATTGAAACTTCAGAAACCTCAAACGTAGTTTATGAATATGACTGCGTTTGCCCTGATTTCTATATCGGTGAAACTAAGCGGGTTCTTGATATTCGTATCAGAGATCACCAAACAAAAAGTAAAAACACTAACATTTATCAACACATTGAAACATGTGATTGCTACAAAACATTAGATGAAAAATTTGCTTCTAGATTCAAAATAATATCTAGGGCCATAGAACTTGTAGAGAACGTGAAAAATGCAAGCTTTTAATATAAGGGTCAGACGATCAAAAATAAATCACCAGTTTGACCACAAGTC
>SCLH01001126.1:52175-63611 GCA_004367855.1 Oikopleura vanhoeffeni | reverse complement strand
TAAATTGGCAAAGATTATTATTGATTGTTGAAGATACTGCAAAAACTGGCCTTCAGCAAGTCTTCAAGATCATTTCAAAACTACACCACCTTCTTAAACGTGTTGACACCTATGATTTCACAATTTTTGTCACGACGTTTGTTGTCACGACGTTTGAGAAGGTGGTGTAATTGTAGTTTGATAAAAAAATTTTAAGCGTTTTTTGCCTTGTTGTCCGTATTGTCTGTGATTAAAATGTTCTTGAAAATATAAGTATATAAGTTATATAATATAACCAAATCTGTCAAAAAACTATCGGTGGTTGTCACTGAAATAGGGGGTGCAAAAGAGTGAAATCGGAGCTTCGTAGAGTCACCATAACCGCCTTTATTACTAAAAGAATTAATTCAATTTATATATCTAATTAATTATTATCTGAGCAAATAAAACTCCGATTTTTTATAAATGGTCTATCAAGATTTTACCTAATAATGAGAAAAAAATCTTGAGCAACATTAAAACACTAAATTTTGAAAATAAATTGAAACATTTCTGTGAGAACTTCCGGTAAAATTTGTTCTTTATTCTTGGTGATATTCTTGGTGATCCCAGCCTTCTTATATCTTGATACTATGAGAGAATTTCCACCGTACGGTTTTTCATTAATTTTATGCACTGTATTCAAATTTTTCCTGAAAAACGTGAATTTTTATTAATATTTCGAACTTAAAATAATTTTTGTTCCCATATATGGCCGAGAGTGCCAATATTGCCATGTATAAAACCACCCCAGTCATAAAGAGGTTGGNTTTTAAAAAAAAGATTCTCGATTTTTCTCATGCGTGTGGTCATTTTGAGCTATTTAAGAACTTGATGAGATGAATTGTTTCCGAAAGCCAAAATGTGAATGGTTTGGAATCCATACTGTGGATACGCTATTTACTACTGATAAGCTCTTAAAGACTGCTATTTCGTTGGGAAAAATATGATTCTAAGAGGCCTGGGGGAATTTTTGAACATAGGATTATTGATTAATAACATAATTATCTATTGTGAACACTAAATATATCTGTTTCTTTATCACTAAAGTTAATTTTTTATAAAAAAACACAGTTTTATTTCCATGAAAGATCAAAAAGTGGCAGGATCTTTGTTCGTCAGGACGTTTGAGAAAATGTATTATTTTTACATTTTTGTCAGGACGTTTTAGAAACTGTCAGGACGTTCGAGAAACTGTCAGAACGTTTGTTGTCAGCGCGTTTGAAAACGTGGTGTCATTATTTTTCTGTTTTGTAGACCCTAAAGCCATTTTCCGGTCAACCTCAATCATAATAATAATACAAACTGTTAATACTGTACAACTGCAGCACTATTTAAAATGCGATCGGTAAAAATAGATTTTTTTCGATGGCATCCACGGTTCCGGTGATCAGTATGGGAAACCAAAAATTTTTCCAAACCAAAGTGCTCTCACTAATAACTAGAGTGTCCCCTATGGGGACTTCCCGCCGTTTACATTTCCGTTTTTGGAAACAACTCATTCAATTGTGTTCTAAGAACACTGTTCTTAGAACAATTTATTCATTCAGCTATTAATTAATTTAATTCACTCAAAAAAGTCAATAAAAAGAGCCAAACAAGTTAACCGTTAATTGGTGTGACAAGTTATAAGATTTTCATTTCAACTTGTGAATTTTATTTTTTCCTTGAGAAAACAAGCAAAAAGATATGGCCAGTAAAATAAGCGATATCCCTCTCCCGACCTAAGTCTATCTAAAAAATGCTTTCTTTATCTATAACGCGTGTTCGAATCCTACTAATTTTGTCTTAATAATTGCCTGAAGTATGATTAGAGGCAAGGGTGCGTGATATCGGAACCGCCAAAGTTGATCGGTGTGTAACCACTGAAGCAATCACTTAGAAAATCACTTAGACAACATCAGTGAGATTCGAACACGCGCTATAGAGATAGTAAGTATTCTTAAGATAGACTTAGGTTGGGAAAAGAATACAGGGGGCCCAATATCGCCGATAGTTTTTTGGCATTAAAATTCGGCAATATTGGTCACTTTCGGCGATATGGGAAAAAATAAATTTTTACGTTCAAAAATGAAAAAAAGCGTAGGCGTTAAAAATGATGTCATATCCCTTTATCACATTTTGGTTAGAATGCGTAGCCACAACGTTAAAATCACACGTTAAAAGAAGTAGTGGCTACGCATTCTAACCAAAAGGTGATAAAGGGATATGTCAAACAATTTTTCAATTTTATAAGGAATTTTACGATAGGGTTGAATGACGTGAATCATTAAAATGCGTAGAATTTAATACTTCATCAAACGCAATCAACTTAAAGTTGATAAGAGTAGATTTGAGACATTTAATTCTGGAAGTGAAGTCATTCAGGACGCATACAAAGTAATTTCACATATAAATCTCAACAAAATTCGGCGACATTGGGCACTTTCGGCGATATGGAAAATGAATTATTTTAGCTAAAAATCGTGATATTGCGTTAGTTCTGCGTAAATTCGGTTAAGTATTTATTATTCGTAGTGAAAAAATTATAACTTCGTGTGTTTTATACGGAAAAAACCGCCAAGTCCACTTTTTGTTAGTATTAAAGATACAGCAAATTAACTATATTTATTTGTCCCATAATGGGTGGACACGTTTAGGGTGGACGCAATGAAAGTATTTCTGAGTCTACCATTAGCGAACCCATCTTCGGAAAAGGGATCCGATTTTCCACGTCAAAATTCTCGACCCGCCAAAATAATCAGTGAAAAATTAGTTTATTAAAACTCAAGAATAAACTATTTCACAAAAATGTTTTC
Source organism: Oikopleura vanhoeffeni (assembly GCA_004367855.1). NCBI lineage: Eukaryota > Metazoa > Chordata > Appendicularia > Copelata > Oikopleuridae > Oikopleura > Oikopleura vanhoeffeni. Next base: position 60,795 of record SCLH01001126.1, on the reverse strand, counting down.
AGGAATTTGATGTTAATAAAAAAATTATGGCATTATAAAACAAAAATTAGTCTAAACTTTACTCTAAATTTTTATATCCCCCTTTCACAATATGAGTGAGGTTTGCTCCATTGTTCTAAATAATCAACTACGCTCAAGCGAGTTGCGACACAGACCAAATCTTACTCATAGCGTGAATGGGGAATATGTTCTTACTAAATTAAAAAAAAAATATATTTTTTTATTTTTTTGTTTCAACTTTAGTTAACCGTTAAAAATCGACTTCCTCCAAGATTTAATTATCGTGGTAATTTTNTGTTCCAAACCAAAGTGCTCTCAGTAATAACTAGAGTGTCCCCTATGGGGACTCCCGCCGTTTACATTTCCGTTTTTGGAAACAACTCATTCAATTGTGTTCTAAGAACACTGTTCTTAGAACAATTTATTCATTCAGCTATTAATTAATTTAATTACTCAAAAAAGTCAATAAAAAGAGCAAACAAGTTAACCGTTAATTGGTGTGACAAGTTATAAATTTTCATTTCAACTTGTGAATTTTATTTTTCCTTGAGAAAACAAGCAAAAAGATATGGCCAGTAAAATAAGCGATATCCCTCTCCCGACCTAAGTCTATCTAAAAAATGCTTTCTTATCTATAACGCGTGTTCGAATCCTACTAATTTTGTCTTAATAATGCCTGAAGTATGATTAGAGGCAAGGGTGCGTGATATCGGAACCGCCAAAGTTGATCGGTGTGTAACACTGAAGCAATCACTTAGAAAATCACTTAGACAACATCATGAGATCGAACACGCGCGTATAGAGATAGTAAGTATTCTTAAGATAGACTTAGGTTTGGAAAAGATTACAGGGGGCCCAATATCGCCGATAGTTTTTGGCATTAAAATTCGGCAATATTGGTCACTTTCGGCGATATGGGAAAAAATAAATTTTTACGTTCAAAAATGAAAAAAAGCGTAGGCGTTAAAAATGATGTCATATCCCTTTATCACATTTTGGTTAGAATGCGTAGCCACAACGTTAAAATCACACGTTAAAAGATAGTGGCTACGCATTCTAACCAAAGGTGATAAAGGGATATGTCAAACAATTTTTCAATTTATAAGGAATTTTACGATAGGGTTGAATGACGTGAATCATTAAAATGCGTAGAATTTAATACTTCATCAAACGCAATCAACTTAAAGTTGATAAGAGTAATTTGAGACATTTAAATTCTGGAAGTGAAGTCATTCAGGACGCATACAAAGTAATTTCACATATAAATCTCAACAAAATTCGGCGACATTGGCACTTTCGGCGATATGGAAAATGAATATTTTAGCTAAAAATCGTGATATTGCGTTTAGTTCTGCGTAAATTCGGTTAAGTATTTATTATTCGTAGTGAAAAAATATAACTTCGTGTGTTTTATACGCGAAAAACCGCCAAGTCCACTTTTTGTTAGTATTAAAGATACAGCAAATTAACTATATTTATTTGTCCATAATGGGTGGACACGTTTAGGGTGGACGCAATGAAAGTATTTCTGAGTCTACCATTAGCGAACCCATCTCGGAAAAGGGATCCGATTTTCACGTCAAATTCTCGACCCGCCAAAATAATCAGTGAAAAATTAGTTTATTAAAACTCAAGAATAAACTATTTCACAAAAATGTTTTCGGAATTGATGTTAATAAAAATTATGGCATTATAAAACAAAAAATTAGTCTAAACTTTACTCTAAATTTTTATATCCCCCTTTCACAATATGAGTGAGTTTGCTCCATTGTTCTAAATAATCAACTACGCTCACGCGAGTTGCGACACAGACCAAATCTTACTCATAGCGTGAATGGGAATATGTTCTTTATAAATTAAAAAAAAATATATTTTTTTTATTTTTTGTTTTCAACTTTAGTTAACCGTTGAAAAACGACTTCCTCAAGATTTAATTATCGTGGTAATTTTTATGAGAAGACCTCGCGACAAGTTTATTACACAGATAAATTATTTTGTAATTTGCCGAAGACAAGGTTAAAATTGAGCATTTTTGTCAACGCGAATTCTGAGAAATTTTAACCAAATCTTCTCTAGAAGCTATTTGGACCAATTTGAAGAATTTTGCTTCGCTGACAGGCCTTGATAGTTTTCCGATGAGAAATATAAACTTCATAATAAAAGATACTTAAATATATACTACAATGTATATCCTTTTCCCAAACTATGTCTATCTTAAAAATCTTACTATCTTTATAGCGCGTGTTCGAATCCCACTAATATTGTCTCAGTGATTGTCTGAGTAATTTCTCGAGTGATTACACACTTTCAACTTTTAGTGGTCCCACAATCAAGCACCCCTTCCTAGAATCATACTCAAGACAATCTCTTAGACAACATAAGTGGAATTCTAACAAGCACTTTAGAGATAGTAACCATTTTTAGATTGACTTAGGAAAGCACACAGACAAACTAAGTCAAAATGAGCGGTTTTGATTGGTTCAAATTACAACCAATCAGAATCGGGCTAGTGCGTCAAAATTTATGAAAATTCTGATTGGTTTAGACTCAAATCAAAAACACTTGATTTGGATGTCTCATGCTACACGTATAATTTTCTGAAAATGTTGATTTTGCTTTGGAATTTCAAAGTCTTAAAATTGGTACCGATTTTGTACCTAGTTGAGGTTACCGAATTGGTACTTAGTTGAGGCTACTTTCGTGTTTTTTATATTTTCGTAATTGATTTTATTAAAACGAGTTCATACATTAAACGAGTTCATACGAGTAAAGCAATAAAAGGCTATTATAAAAAAGACCGTTATAACATTAAAAATTATTCATATATTTTGAGAGTCAAAATGGCACGATTTTTTAAAAGTATTATTACCGGGCTTTTGGCCGCTGGTTTTGTACAAGGTAAGTTTAAAAATAGAGTTGTGCTCAGGAACAAATCGACAATTTCAAGAATAATATCACCTACCAAAATACTTTAACCGTATTGTATTTATAATTGATTATTAATATGGTTATAAGTTTTTATTAATGTATTTAGATTTTTTGACTTTTACAAAATTAAAAATTACATCTCAATCGCAGTTAAATTTGCTACTTTATAAAAAATATAAGTAAATTTTTTCACTTATAAAATGTACTTACAAATTAATTAATTGATATCACGCTTAAATTTGGCAATAGCTATGAGCTAAACGAGATTTGATCCCGTAAAATTGATTCCAGTTCAAAGTCAGTCATGTGAATGTGAGTTTTAAAATTTAAATGCCAATTTTGTTAAATTGAGCAAATTCAGTCGAAAATCGAATGCAAAAAACTGTTTTCGATATCTACCTCGATTGAGACTTTCTTCTCGGCATTGCTCAAGCTTAAATTTGATGGTACTGTCGACTAAATCCGACGACTTTTATTTTCGAGTTTTCACTTCCGATTGACTGAAATGCGATTTTCTAGAATTTAACTAAACAAGTCAAAATTTTGATTCCGACAAAAACCCGAAACATATTTTTCCGTCTTTCATCGAATTAATACCGCATTCTGAAATTTAACCTCGGATCCTTAGGCTTTTGAGAAGCAAAAACCTTGAACTAAGGCGGTTTTTTACAGTTCTAGAAAATACTAGTGCGAAACACAAAAATATGTTTCCGACAATTAATTAGCATTATTGTTTTTGTGATTCATGCCAAGTTTGAGTAGAATTGTATACGAGCTCTAAAAGCCTTATGGATTTGAAATTTGATTAAGTTGTTCTAGAACTTGCCGCATGGTGCTAACCAGGTTCAGCCAAAAATTGTTCTGATTAATTATTTTGGTAGAATAAGGATAGATCTACCGAATGACTATTCTCAAAAGTTTCGAAGCAGTTTAGTATTTTGGTAAAGTGGAGTACAAATTTACTATTTTGCGACGGCTTTCCTCTTAAATAAAGATACCTTTGTGCTACGGACCTTTCATTTGTTTTTTTTAATGCTTCATGTTATGTTGATCCAAAAAAACTTTATTGGTTTTAAGTGTGAAATGTTTAACATTTTCAAGCATTTACAAGTTGGTATTGTTTCTTACTTAAGATAGTTCAGGCAAAAAATAATATTGAAGTTTATATTCGAAAATGTTTTTTTGGTAATTTGAAATTTAATAAATTAATTTATGAATTGATCTAACATGATTCCCGGCTTATATTTTTCTTAAGGGAGATTCGCTTCAAAACATGATATGCGTTAAAATAAAATTTTCGATAACAGTTAAATTTCAACATTTAAGGGGATGGCATCGACTCGGCAGACTGAAGCCATAACTCAACCAGAGTAAATGTGGCTCAGCTCATTATAATCATGTTTTAATCAATTTTAGGGAAAATTTGAGTTCGAATTGTCATTTTTGAATTCTTAAGAATTTCTAAAAAGTTTAAGGCATTGAAAAAGTTTTACGCGTTTTTCGTCCCAAAGTTTTGAAAAATCATCAAATTTTTATTTGACATTTTTGTCGACTTTTTTAGGAAGATTATGAAAATTTTCCGGAAAATGAGTCAAAATTTTTTATAAGTGGTTTTTTCAATTCTCTTTTAAAAATAAGGCAGAATCAATGACTTAATTTTCTCGTATCAATTAGCTTTCCGTATTCTGTCCCAACACTCTTGAATCAAAACGAGTTCGTATTGTACAATATATGAAGTTGTAAAATACGTACAATTTGTACAATACAAAATCGTTGTTGATTGAAGAGTGTTGGAACAGGGAATGTCAACTGATGACATGGTCGCGCGATGATCATTTCTAAACTATCGATTAAATTTACAACACTTGTTTGTGATACCGGTTAGTGCCATTTGGCACTCAATTTTTATAAAATTTTATTCTTGTAAAAGATTCCCGATGAAATTTTGGGTGTTATAGGTGTCATTACTTTTGATAGTCAGAACATTTTTTCATATTAAAACACAATGGTCATTTTTTTCTAAAAAAAGTGTTTATCTCTATTTTTGGCCATTTTTCATCGAAAAAAACTTTCATACCAAGGGAATTTTTTAATGTGCAATATGATTCACCCATATTTAGCGTAAAACATTCGAGAATGTCTAAAGTTTATAAATATCGTCTTTAAAAAACTAACATCGGGTTCAGTTGGAAATGGAGTTCCAATGAAAAATGGTTTTTAATATCTTACAGATACTCAATTATGTTTTAACGTCTTAAGACATTGAAAATATAAACGTTTGTAAGGATAAACACTTTTATTTAAAACCCGAGGCAACTTCATGTATAAAAGAAGTTGAAAAAATATTCAAATATTTGTCTACAGTCATAATTCATGAAACTCAATAATTAAACAAAAATAATAATTGTTAATTTCAGGCGAATTTAAAGGCGAAACATATCCGAACAAATCATTGGAAAACTTCCCAGAATTTTGTAAAAGATGGAAATTTTCTATGGCTATAAAACCCGACGCAGCGAAAGCCGAACCGCAGTCTATTCTTCACATCAGTGATGGCGAGTTTACGGAACGTAAAAAATATTTGAAAATTTCAACTAAAATCATTTTTTTCCAAATGTATGTCATTTTTTCGTTAAAATGAGAGTTTTAGGCCTGTTTTTCGTTTTAGGTAGATTATTTTAAACGAGTGAAATTCAAGTTATAAAGAGTAAAGTTACTCACAGTTAAGTTTGCTTCATTATACAAAAGTTGTTGGAAAATTTTTGGCAAATAACTTTTTTTTAAAATTGACTAATTTTACATTTCGTATTGTTCACAAAACCATTTACAAGTTCGTATTGACTGCAAATCTAGCAAAAAACGACAAGGAAGTCCCGTAATTGCTATAGTATTGAATAAAAGCTTATGAAAAAAGTTATTTTTGATGTTATTTTGAATGCTTTTCGCTGATTCGCCAAATTTATTTGAACAAATTACCTTCACTTCAGGCATTATACTCTAAATATTTTCATTGGTGAAATAAGATTGTTAATTTTCAACTTTTGAACAATTTTTTTTGATCATTTTTTTCGATGATAATAAAACTTTATTGAAAAGATTTAACTGTACATTAATTGTAATATTTAAAACCCACTAAAAATATGTAGATCCAATTAGTAAATCCAATTAAAAACAGCGAATTTGTGTGACTTAATTCGAATGTTTTGTTAGAGTACCGTATGACCGATAAGCTAACCGAATTTGTTTATCGATTTAAAGTATTCTTGGAAGAAAAATAGTGCACGTTCCGCTAATTGCTACAGACTTATCAGGGAGTAAGGGGTTTGTGAAATTTTTTACGCTGATTATCATAAGTGAGATAATCTTCTGAATTTTTACATGGAAAATAAATTGGGTAGGTCCCTTAAGCAGCTCGGTGCATTTTGACAGATAATGATATAAGCTATTCATGAAAAACTTTTTACTGGGTTGATATATTCTTTTGGATATACCATCAAAGTGAGGTTTCATGATCCAGGCAACTTTTGTAACTATCAAATTTTTGCATTATGGCTTTTTAAGAAAATTTTGAGTTAGAATTAAAGTTTTCGAATTAAACAAATTAAGAGAAATTTTCGATAAAAGTTCCGAACATAATGAAAATATGCCTTATTTTTCATTCAAAATTTACTTTCAATATTTGTTTCAAATCAACAAAAAAAACTCTACAGAATGACCACTTTAACTGTTTGGCTAGATGACCTCATATTTTTTATATGCTCTTTGAAAAATCATTTGACATGGTTGAGAGATTTTTGGTCAAAAATAATAAGAAAGATTTTGAAAAATGTTCTTATTAATAATTGAAAAATTTACAAACTAAATTTCACTATATTTAAATATTCTTTTGTTTTATTTCTCCGCTCTTGTTTATACTCTGAATCATACTTTTTTGAAGGAAAAAACGGTTCGGGAGAAAGCCATCGGAGCCCTCTTTGATCAAGAATTAAAAAAAAATTAATTCACTGAGACTTGCCTAATTGGTAAGCTCACCTGTCGACCGTTTTAATTTTATTTCATTTAACTCGTGAAAAAAATTATTCTTTTCGATGTGCTAGAATGTCGGTTTTTTCGATTTTTTTCAAAAATCTAAATTTTTGATTTTGACTTAAAAATCGTATGAATTTAAACTAAATAAATTAACTACATTGAACAGGGCCGTTTTTACGGCTCCCTATTAATAAAAAAAAAATTTAATTTAATTTAAACACCTTTGATAGCAAACGCGCGTTTTTGATTGTGTTTTCAAAAGACGATGTATAAAGTAAAAATAATCAATCTGAAAAAATTCAGATTAAACAACGTAAGTTGAAAAATGGCAACTTGTGTTCGAAAATGTTTTTATCAGAAAATTTTGAAGTAGCAAAAAGTTTCCCATCAATACCAAAAAATGGAAAAAGTGCAAATCTGTTAAAATGCACCGAGACCCTTAATAAAAACAAAAGATAATTTGCATTTAATAATTAGGCATTGCAGTGCCTGATGAGCGGCTGAGCCATCTTTAACTGCGGTCTAACCCGAGTTAAATCACTAGCGCTGCGGCTGATGAGTCATAAATCTGGTTCACTTTCCATAATTAGCACGGCATTAGAAAATATTTTAAATTTTATAATAAAAATAACCCCTTCAGCCGAGCACTCATTAGTTTAAATTTATTTTGCTTGAAATTACTCATAATTGAAAATAATACCATCTACCATTTTTCCTTAACTACACCGTACTCAGTTTTTTGTCTAGTAGATTTCAAATATTTTTATCATACAAAATAGGGAACTAAGGGTGCGCGATTACCGATGATATTACTTATCCCAAACACTCCGGTATTGCAGGCAGTTTTTAATTCGCAACCCATCAGAGAAACACCAGAAATAGTCTTCGGAGAGTGGAACACAATGGAAATGGAACAATACAAGTAAAATTTCAAAAAAAATGACTTTACGAGTGACTTCTAATTGCCCATAATAACAAAAAATCTAACTTTATCTCTTGAACACTTAAAGCGCGGAGTTTAAGTGCCCATAATCCATAATTTCAAATTATTTCCTTAGAGTTTAAAAAACATCATTATACTGATCAATTGAAGCGAGCGGTGATTTGGGATAACAAGTGGCGACTCGCCTCAATGAAATACTAGAAATAGCACGAACATATGGATTTCAGTTTAGGGATAATTGAACATTAATCTTGGTTCTCCAAAACAAATCGGAGGCCTCTGATTGGCCGACCAATCAGGAACGACTTTTCAAAAGTGGCAATATTTTCATTTCAAAAGCCTACTCCTCCCTGAGTTTTGAAGATAGAGAATACTTTTATAGCTTTCATTGACCACAGAAAACGTGAGCAGAGCCCCGAAGTCCGTTTTACTCATAATAATTTCATCCGGCGCTTAAATGAGCAAAAAACAGTTTTTTGGCCTTATTTTGAGTGCCTCGGGGAAAATACTACTCCTCCTGTATTTTGACTGCAGGAACCTTAAACTGATATGAATACGATCCTGAAGGATACAGGCAGAGCCCCGAGGTCCACAATTTGCATTTTTGTATCTCGTTTTTTTGGAAACAGCGATTCAAATTCTCCGAAATTTCCAAAATTTGAATAAATGAAAGAAATATTCTCTAAAATCGCGATAAAAATACTTTTTTCATGACAATTG
>SCLH01001126.1:14513-49062 GCA_004367855.1 Oikopleura vanhoeffeni | reverse complement strand
GAGCGGTGATTTGGGATAACAAGTGGCGACTCGCCTCAATGAAATACTAGAAATAGCACGAACATATGGATTTCAGTTTAGGGATAATTGAACATTAATCTTGGTTCTCCAAAACAAATCGGAGGCCTCTGATTGGCCGACCAATCAGGAACGACTTTTCAAAAGTGGCAATATTTTCATTTCAAAAGCCTACTCCTCCCTGAGTTTTGAAGATAGAGAATACTTTTATAGCTTTCATTGACCACAGAAAACGTGAGCAGAGCCCCGAAGTCCGTTTTACTCATAATAATTTCATCCGGCGCTTAAATGAGCAAAAAACAGTTTTTTGGCCTTATTTTGAGTGCCTCGGGGAAAATACTACTCCTCCTGTATTTTGACTGCAGGAACCTTAAACTGATATGAATACGATCCTGAAGGATACAGGCAGAGCCCCGAGGTCCACAATTTGCATTTTTGTATCTCGTTTTTTTGGAAACAGCGATTCAAATTCTCCGAAATTTCCAAAATTTGAATAAATGAAAGAAATATTCTCTAAAATCGCGATAAAAATACTTTTTTCATGACAATTGAAAATAAAAAAACTTTTATATTTTAAAGATAATCTAGAAAATTTCATGTCCGAGTCTCTAAATGCGACCAATACTCCCTTAAAGTACTCAAATCCAAAATTTTCTTATACTTTCCCTGAAGTTTTAAAAGTTCCTTATCTTGGACAATTGAAGCGGGGTCCAAAATCTGAGAAAGAGACACAATTTAGTTGCGACCCTTCATAGCTGAAAGACTTTATTTTTTAATTTTTATAGATTTTTTAATATCCTCCGAGATCTTAAGCCTGATATTGTTTTTAAACCTTGAACACTCACCAAGGAGATACATTATCAAAAAATAATTCAATAATTTCCATAAGCTTGCGACAAAATTTTGTTAATATACAGGGAGAGGCCCAAATATTGTCGAATTTGTCAATATCGCCAATAAAACATACGAATTTTCACGATTTTAAGCTCAATTCCGGCCAGTGCCCATATCGCCAAAATTGCGTGGACGTTTTAGGGTTTTTATTACAAATTGCTTTGAATGTGGATGACGACATATTTCTAAATCAAATTTTCCAAATCTACTTCTTGTTATTTTCATTTCATTGCGTTTAGATAAGTACGTGATTCTACACATTTTGCTATTTTACTTTATTTGTCATTTCGAACGCCAACAAGTTTTTCATTTTTGAACGAATAAATTTATTTCTGTGTCAATATCTCCGAAAGTGCTCGACGATATATGGCCTCCCCCATATTATATGGGCCATATATATATTTCGAAAATCCTGCCTATGCGTCGAATTTTGTCAGGCGTCATAATTTTGAGACAGTGTCCAATCACATCACACATTTGTCGAATTAATTTAAGAATCCTGTAATTTAATTTGTCACTGTCTCAAAGTTATGACGCCTAATAAATTCGACGTAAGGCAGGATTTTCGATATATCAGAGTTAAAAAATTGATTAAATGATTCGGGCTACGGCAATTGAACATTAAACCCCTGAATTCAGCTTTTTAGCGACGAGTCGTCGCCGACGTCGACTGTCGCTCTTTTTTAGCGCCATGGAAGTTTTTAAGAAGCTATTATTTTGTGAAATTTAAAGAAGGATGAGAATGGCGTATACCAACTTTTCTGGAAGGTGAACGATTGGGAATCAGTAACCGAACTGGTTGAAACTGATGATTTTACTGATGTTGACGTATGGACAGTTCATCCAATCGCAATTTCCAAAAATTTTTACAAACAATTTGATGGCGAATATGCAAATTATACAATGTCTACTACTTGTGACGGTTAGTTTATTAGCAGTTATCCACTGAACCAGGTTCATCGTTAAATGTATAAATATAATATTTTCAAGTAGGAACATTCTTAAAAATAATTTTAGAATTCAAAATTTGGCAAAACGCCACGCTTAAAAGTGTGCGTGTCGCTGATTTTGACCTTTTACGAAGCTATTTTTGGATAAACTAGCAGAGCTCAATAACTAATTGATTTTGTACGACTTAAATACGGTCGATAGTAAAATAAATAAATGTAAGATTTTGAACTTGGATAGAGGATAACAAGAGTTCTATATAATGAAGCTCAAATATTTCTTCGGAATCCGATGACTCAGAGTGAATCCATCATAATGATATAAAATTTATTTTATGGCATAGATTTATTATTATTAAAATTTGCCATGCAATTTTAAAATTTCCGAATCTAGGTTTTTCCGGGCATAATGGCATTCTTTAAATTATTATACAGCATAATTTAAATATTTTTTACTTGTACTTATGACGGTTTCATATATGATCATTGCGTATGAAGTTCGCTAAATTATAAATTTCAGAAAATTAATTCTGGGCTGTTCCAAATTGAAAATCTTACATTTATAAACTTTACTATCCATTTCCTTAAATATGATCAAACCTTGATGTCTACTACGTTAAATTTAAGCAGTTTCAAACGATGTTTTTAGTGACCGACTGTGTTGCTGAATGTCCTACCGATAGTTGTGGTGGTGAACTTCTTACATGTAAAAGAAGTTGCACATTTGGTACATTTGGAGATCCCGAATGTCCCAAAGACAAAGAAGAAAAAATGGTTACCTGTCCACCACGTGCATGCGGTTTGTTTAAAAATTTGACTTGACTAATATTCAATTCGATATAGATCTCTGGTAGAGATTCTGGATAGAGATTTTCTACCCCATGGTCGGAAAGCTTGATTGCTTAATTCGTGGAAAGAAATGGCTGGAGCTAACTTTTTTGTTCAAGGGGGTCGGTGCTAAAGAAAGATCAGCATTTCGAGTTTCCTTTTATTTTATTTTAAGGAAACTTTTCTACATTGTTAAGCCGCCGCACTCAACGAATTCGATTTATTTAATTAATTACGTGGAAGACATATTTTTTGATGTACTCAAATTATTTTTCTTCCCGATTTTGTTTTGAAAATTATGAAATTTTGCTGAAAAAAATAGTATAAAAAAAATGTAATTAATTCAATTTGGTGATTGCATTCACCTGCCGCAAGAATTAAATAATTAATACATTAATTTCATGTTGATCTACCCTTAATTAATCTTAAATATTCAGATTATAAAAACCTGTCTCTAAACACCGAACTACTAAAGCCTATATAAGTCTTTGAGCCAAAAGGGCTTGAAATTCATATTTTATATCCAGACCACTTTGTCAATTGTGGACCACTTAACAAATTTTCTGAGCATTTTTTAATCAATCTTTTTCAGTGAAAGATTGTGAAGTCGGAAGCTGTTCTGTAGAGTGTGGTATAGGAGAAGCAACTTGCGAGCGAAGTTGTTCGATGGCTACTTGGGGAGATGCCGAATGTCCAGAAGGAAGGGTTTTCATAAGAGGGTGATCAGGGCCATTTTTGGTGCGTTTCGACTTTGATTCTTATTTGGACAAGAACTAAAAATTTGAGTTTGACAAAGCTTACATAATTGCTGATTATTGCGGATCACAGATACATTTTTCGTACTCTAGAACTGAGGATAAAGTGCAAGTCAGAAACATGACGTATCTTAGAAATCTATCTCTTCTTTCAATAATTCTATTTATCTATTTTAATTAAAACAAGGAAAATAAAACTAACTGTTTTAAGATATATTTTTAACTGGGTACCACTTTTTTGGTGGTCACAGCAGAAACAACAAACCGTGCAGTTGAGAAAATTGCATTTATAATGTTTGATCATGGTGCGAAAATTCAAAGAAAGTTTCAATACCTGAATTAACTCACGTTTTGTTTTACGTCATCAATATGCTAGAAAATAATAGAACGCGCTTATTGGTTGCTGATTTCAAATCAATTGCATTGGAAAGTTCTTCAGGGAAACTAACTTTGGTTGACAAACTTAATGTATAAAATAATATTCATAATTTTCAAAATCCAAAAATATAACTCAATATATACAATATATCAAAAATCATTTTGTAATAATTATAATCCCAATTTTGAAAACTAGAGTAGATCAACAAATTAAAAGTGAACCATGCGCGACGGATTGCTGTCGGTGTGCCTCTACCCCAATTGACTGCCCTGACTGCAGAAGTACTTGTGTCAGTGACGACCCAAACGGGTAATATTTAAAAGTACTAGAATTGAAAATTAAGAAGAAAGACCGGTTGAAACACTCAGATTTTTAATTTGGAACATGAGATTTCTTAATTGAAAGTTGAATCAACCGGATGTTAATAGAACCAAAATAAAAACAATCTGCTAAGTCAATTTTAATCTCTTTCGAACTAATTAAGCATTTTCAAAAACAAGTAAAAATGCGGAACAATTTTGAAACTTACATTTCAGAAGTTCTTTCAAAATTTAACCTTTTAATTCTTTAATAAATGTAGGATAATTTCTCAAACTAGAAAGTGTTTAACAGTTTAGAACTTTGATCTTTTAATTAATCTGGCTATAGCGCTAGAGTTAATACCATCAAGTCGAAGTGTTTTAGTGAAATGTACAAATGTATAATAATAGTGTTTTAAAGGGGGTTTTTAAAATGCTTATTACGGAGTGCAGATGTTTTTTAAATACATGACGTATTATACGTTATAGTCAAATGAACCTACACAAATCTTAGCGCCCGTCTTTTAGGCATATTTTATTCTGGGCGACGTTATTCATGTGTGAGAGCAAATCTTCCAAAACAAGATTTTTTTATGGTGACGGACATTATTTTCAATAGAACTTTTTTAAACCTTGCAAATGATAAAGATATTATATCTAAAAACTGCTCAACTGAGTTAAGTTTAAATATATATAGAGTAGGTCACTTGTTAAAAACCCTTTACTGCATTAATCACTCCTTCTTCTTCAATGGCCAAAGCTGAAGGGTTGCTTGAATCAACTTGATTCAACCTGTTATCTACTGTAGGTGTTCTTTGATTTCGCATTTATATTAAAGTGTTTTTAGAGTTGAAATGGAATGGATGTGTCCTTCAGAGTCCGATTTTCCAAACCTGTTTCAATCTCGAACAGTCAAGAAATGCGGAAAACTGAACAAAAAAAAATCAGCTCTTATGTGCTTCGATGATTCTGACATTTATAAATGCAATAATGGACGTCGATTACCGAGGGCTGCCGAAACTGCAAGAAATGGGCCAAAGGAAGATGCGGAGGAGGATACTTTGATCAATAGAAACAAATTCTTGACGCGAGCAGCGTGTTTTTTCAGAACTGCAAATTTTTAATTCACCATCTTACTTTAACCAAATAAAAATTATCATTAAAGTGACTTTTCGATTGAATATTCATACTTTAGTTATAATAATAAAATTTTCATACTTAACATTACGGACTCATCGTACATATTGTACGAGTCTGTCGTTTTTCGGCTCACGAAGTGTCTTTAGAATTTTAACTGCTGAAGATTTTATTTTGAGATTCACCAAGAGTATACAAAAAATTCAGAAAATTTAAATATCAATTTGAAACTGAATTGCATACATGTAAATTGCATATATTTAATTCTGACAGACTGAAGGAGGTCTGGTCACTGGCTTTAATGGGCCTTAAGGGTATAATAAATGCACCAAAATGACCCAGGGTGATAACAAAGTGAACTTCCGACCAAATCAGCTATATTTTTTTTCAAAATTACATTTGCTAAATATTAACAATTAAAACGTCAAAATATTATTTTGACGTGAGCCAACTTCCTGATCAGTGTTTCACTGGCTTTACATGTATTTTGAGCCAATCTATAAAAAAATCGAAGCACTTTTTTTTTGAAAATTTTCTCGTGGGTCCTTAACAATCATATTTTGAGTTTGAGGTCGAAATCTCAAAAATTGCTCGGGTTTATTGTTCGTATTTGTATGAGCTAGCTTTAAAATAAAAATGAATGAATTTTCAAAGTTTTCCTAAAACATAGTCTTTCCGACGAATAATTGCCAAAAATCCCAATTAGTCCCAACTTAGTTACCCAAGGATCGGCAAAAGATATTAAATAAAGTGGCTGAATGAGTTAAAGTTTACCGTCCGAATACGTGAATTTCAGATGTCATAACGAAACCTTGTGCAGATCAACCAGATATTATAAAATAAATTTCAGTTAAAGTTTATACTCCTTTCAATCTCTGTTAATAAAGTGTGTGTTTAAAAGTAAAAAAATTATTGACTGCAAAACATTTTATGGTTCAATATTTTGAACGCAAATTGGTTATCGCTAAAAAGCTGAAAACGTGGTTTTTAGCGGTCAATTGCCGAAGTATTACAGATTCAATCGGGTAGCTTTTCCGTTTTGAATAGATGTTCTCGTGGTAGTAACGTTTTTTAAAGTTCACTTATACGACAAATTTTTGATATATTTGTATTGCAAGCCAAAATATTGTTCCACAAAACGTTAATTCCGAATACTTTCGTATAAGTTTTTATGGCCCATTTTTGACTGAGAGAATGTCAATTTAAGAACCAGCACCTCCTCGCTGATTTCAGAAAGTCTTAAGGTTATAAAAATGCTTCAAATTGATAAGTGATGGTTAAAATAAAGTGGCCTTGTCAATCAAATCATCGATAATAATTTAGCTTCTTTTTTATTTTTCTAAGAATTTTTTTTCAAAATGAACTCAAAAAATAACGTTTGTTTCCTCATTTTTTCAAAAATGTTATATCGAAAAATGCATATTTTAAAGATGACATAAAGTTTCCCCAGAAAATTACCTAAGAACATAAATATTCCGGCGACAAAGATTTTACAGGTTCCGGCTATTGTTAACGGTTTTAATGAAAAAAATTTAATCAAAATTTAATGTTTTTATAACCTTTAACTTGAAAACAAGTGAAAATAAGTCAAAAAATGTATGCCAAATAAACGTAACTTTATTGCCTGAAAATTGTTGATGGTGTATTGGTGGTTCTGGTTTGGATTACCTCTAAAGTTTAATACAGTTTAGGATAATCTGGAACATTCAATCTGGCTTAATCTACCACTCGTAAAAAAGGAATGAGTTCCCTAAAATAAGAGTGCCAATAATGAACTTGGCAAATCGCTGATCTTTACTCTCTACGAATCCGGCACGGACCACGACCTTTTCAAATTGAAAGTGGACAAATATATTTCATTTCGTAATAGCTCTATGCCACTTATTCTCTTGCCACTCGAAAGTTAATAGCAAATGCAAGCTTTCCGATCACGAGAATGTGCGTGTTTATAGCTAGTAGATAATTGCCCTCTTATACGCGAGACTGTGAGCAGGCCCAAGAGGTTCGTTTTAACATCACTAGTGAAAAGTTTATATTCCGGCGTACTTATTTCGAATATCGGAATGTTAGAAAACTCAACGATGTCAATTTTTGTCCTAATATTCAAGCAGCATTGCCATACCGGGTGGGAATGACAGGTAACTTTATTTTCTCTTCTGCTCTGGAGTGACATTCGGGATTCTCCAACAGAGCTGTACAAACCAAAGAACCATGTAATGCTGATATTTCTATTTATCAATAATCGGTTTAATCCCGCGAGAAGGTTCATCCCAACACAATCTTATCCCGGTGCCTTTTGTATAGGTCACCTCAGCAACTCACAGTATTGTTTGGCAGAAAGTCGACTTCTCAAATTTTACTTCACGAAACTTTTCAATCGTAATTGAAATAACTGTCGTAATAGAAAATTTATATTGCTCTTTAGTTACAATAAAGGTCTTGGTGATCTATCAATAAAGAGAATACATTTGTGATTCATGTACAAGTTTGAAATAAAAATAGACTTTACTATAGTAGATTTTAAAGTTCATAATCTATGGAACAGCACACTATGTACATTAATTTTCGTTCGAGTCTCATTAATGCGACCTAGTCCACCCTTATAATTTAGTGACGCATCTCTTCAATACTCGCCCAAAATGATTTTACTATCTATTATGATACTCGTTCTCCCTGAAGATGTGACTATAGTAAAAGATTCACTATAATCTTGGAACAATTTGTATAGCTGGAACGCTCCCGAGTTTCCAATAAATGCTGATGACAAGAGTGACACATATAGTGAGTCAACTTTACACTAGATCCCAAAATATGAACCACAAAAACGCGACCACGCACACTGTTAAGCGAATGACTTTTTTTTTACATCTTTTTAAAGACGTTTAATTCATGTCCTCCGCGCAATAGTATTTGTACTTCATACGAGTGCAGTTTTTATTCTCGTCATCCCAAAAAAATCCAGAACCACTTCACCCAGGAGATCCCCCCCCGATAAAACATAATATAAAAAAATACCATAAGCTGTGACGACATTTTGTTTAATATACAGGGAGAGACCAAAATATAGTCCGTACACTATGTACGCAATATCGCCGAAAAATACATATACTAGTGTTTCATAATTTGCATATTCGCCATCATTTTATATATGCTTCTTTCATCTAATTAATCTTGTATGGTGCCCATAAATCTCCGCAAGATTGCTGACGTGTATGAGCGTGTGTTCTCTACTATACAGAGTTACCAACATTCGAGTGTGAATGGATGGCGATCCTCATTGTCTAAATCAATTATTCCCACGTCTACGAGTCTACTTCTGATATAGTGTTTCATTTGATGCGCTTTCAGATAGTCGCTGTTATCTATCTACCTATCACTTGTGCTAATATTTACTTTAGTTGTGGTATATTCGCGCTCAACTCAATTATTTTTTTCCCTTTTTTCTAATAATAAATTATTTCATACTCTATCATAGTCCCACACTATCTCGCCTGAACTTAGTCAACTATATCTACGAAACGTTCTCTCTCGGCGACATTTTGAGACTACCAAGCCGCATAATATATACTCTGTTCAGTATTCCGTCGCGCTCTGTGCGACTCTAAGTGTATTGTCATGTCGCGTGATGGATTTGAATCAGTGTCCATTCACACTGACACACTACCGTCGTTGCATGAATTTACATTTATAGTAATCAATTGTATTAATCTGGTCATCGTTAGTCTCTCAAAGACTATTCTGATATGACAGTCCTGCTCATATATCAGATCGAGCAGTTTATAATGCTGGCGTCAGGTATATCTTCTTGATGATGATCTCTCAGGATGGATCTCAAATTAAAATGAATACCAGGATCTATTAAATTGTAAATCTTCGGGCATACGGATAATTTTGAATCACTCAAACCCTAGCTGAACTTCAGCTTATTAGCGACGACTGTCGCTCTTTTAGCGCCAATGAAGTTATTTAAGTAGAGCTTCATTTTGTATGAAATTTAAAAAGGCATGAGATGGCGGATTATTACAACTTTTCTGGAGGTGAACGTTGGGAATCAGTAACCGAACTGGTTGAAACTGATGTTTACTGGATTTGCCGTATGGACAGTTTCATCCATCGCAATTCCAAAAAATTTTAAAACAATTTTGATGCGCGAATATTGCAATTATTACAATGTTCTACTTACTTGTACGGTTAGTTTATTTAGCAGTTATCCTCTTGAACCAGGTTTAAAATCGTTAAATGTATAAATATAATATTTCAGTAGGAACAATTCTTAAAAAAAATTCTAGAATGTAAAATTTGGCAGAACGCCACGCCTTAAAGTGTTGCGTTGTCGCTGATTTTGACCTTTACGAAGCTTATTATACAGTAATTTAAATATTTTTCTTGTCCTATGACGGTTTCATATATGACCATTGCGTATGAAGTTCGCTAAATTATAATTTCAGAAAATTAATTCTGGGCTGTTCGAAATTAAAAATCTTACATTTATACACTTTACTATCCATTTCCTTAATATGATCAAACCTTGATGTCTACTACGTTAAATTTTAAGCAGTTTCAAACGATTGTTTTTAGTGACCGACTGTGTTGCTGAATGTCCTACGATAGTTGTGGTGGTGAACTTTCTACATGTAAAAGAATTGCACATTTGGTACATTTGGAGATCCCGAATGTCCCAAAGACAAAGAAGAAAAAATGGTTACCTGTCCACCACGTGCATGCGGTTTGTTTAAAAATTTATTGACTAATATTCGATTCGATATAGATCTCTTGGTGAGATTCTGATAGAGTTCTTTACCCCATGGTCGGAAAGCTTGATTGCTTAATTCGTGGCAAGAAATGGCTGGAGTTAACTTTTTTGTTCAAGGGGTCGGTGCTAGAGAAAGATCAGCATTTGGAGTTTCCTTTTATTTTATTTTAACGAAACTTTTCCACATTGTTAAGCCGCCGCACTCAACGAATTCGATTTATTAATTAATACGTGGAAAAATTTTTTTGTGTACTCAATTATTTTTTCTTCCCGATTTTTTTTGAAAATTATGAAATTTTGCTGAAAAAATGTATAAAAAATGTAATCAATTCAATTTGGTGTTGCATTCACCTGCCGCCAGAATTAAATAATTAATACATTAATTTCATGTTGATCTACCTTAATTATCTTAAATATTCAGATTTATAAAACCTGTCTCTAAACACCGACCTACTAAAGCCTATATAAGTCTTTGAGCCAAAAGGGCTTGAAATTCATATTTATATCCAGACCACTTTGTCAATTGTGGACCACTTAAAAATTTTTGAGCATTTTTTTATCAATCTTTTTCAGTGAAAGATTGTGAAGTGGAAGCTGTTCTGTAGAGTGTGGTATAGGAGAAGCAACTTGCGAGCGAAGTTGTTCGATGGCTACTTGGGGAGATGCCGAATGTCCAAAGGAAGGTTTTCATAAGAGGGTGATCAAGGCCATTTTTGGTGCGTTTCGACTTTGATTCTTATTTGGACAAGAACTTAAATTTGAGTTTGACAAAGCGTACATAATTGCTGATTATTGCGGATCACAGATACATTTTTCGTACTCTAGACTGAGGATAAAGTGCAAGTCAGAAACATGACGTATCTTAGAAATCCTATCTTTCTTTCAATAATTCTATTTATCTATTTTTATTAAAAACAAGGAAATAAAACTTACTGTTTTAAGATATATTTTTAACTGGGTACCACTTTTTTGGTGGTCACAGCAGAAACAACAAACCGTGCAGTTGAGAAAATGTATTTATAATGTTTGATCATGGTGCGAAAATTCAAAGAAAGTGAATTAACTCACGTTTGTGTTTTACGTCATCAATATGCTAGAAAATAATTAAACGCGCTTATTGTTGCTGACCCCTGAACATTTTAAAACCCTAAAGCATTCAATTGCATTGGAAATTCTTCAGGAAACTAACTTTGGTTGACAAACTTATGTATAAATAATAATTCATAATTTTCAAAATCCAAAAATATAACTCAATATATACAATATATCAAAAATCTTTTGTAATAATTATAACCCAATTTTGAAAACTAGAGTAGATCAACAAATAAAAGTGAACCATGCGCGACGGATTGCTGTCGGTGTGCCTCTACCCCAATTGACTGCCCTGACTGCAGAAGTACTTGTGTCAGTGACGACCCAACGGGTAATATTTAAAAGTACTAGAATTGAAAATTAAGCAGAAAGGACGTTGAAACACTCAGATTTTTAATTTGGAACATGAGATTCTTAATTGAAAGTTAATCAACCGGATGTTATAGAACCAAAATAAACAATCTGATAAGTCAATTTTAATCTTTCTCTTTCGAACTAATTAAGCATTTTCAAAACAAGTAAAAATGCGGAACAATTTTGGAACTTACATTTCAGAAGTTCTTTAAAATTTAACCTTTTAATTCTTTATAAATGTAGGATAATTTCTCAAACTAGAAGTGTTAACAGTTTAGAACTTTGATCTTTTAATTAATCTGGCTATAGCGCTAGAGTTAATACCATCAAGTCGAAGTGTTTTAGTGAAATGTAAAATGTATAATTATAGTGTTTTAAGGGGGTTTTTTAAAGCTTATTACGGAGTGCAGATGTTTTTTTATACGTGACGTATTATACGTTATAGTCAAATGAACCTACACAAATTTAAGCGCCGTCTTTTAGGCATATTTTATTCTGGGCGACGTATTCATGGTGAGAGCAAATCTTCCAAAACAAATTTTTTTATGTGACGGACATTATTTTCAATAAACTTTTTTAAACCTTGCGTATGAAAGATATTATATCTAAAAATCTGCTAACTGAGTTAAGTTTTAATATAATATAGGTAGGTACTTGTTAAAAACCCTTTACTGCATTAATCACCCTTCTTAATGGCCAAAGCTGAAGGGTTGCTTGAATCAACTTGATTCACCTGTTATCTACTGTAGGTGTTCTTTGATTTCGCATTTATATTAAATGTTTTTAGAGTTGAAATGGAATGGATGTGTTCTCAGAGTCCGATTTTCCAAACCTGTTTCAATCTCGAACAGTCAAGAAATGCGGAAAACTGAACAAAAAAAAATCGCTCTTATGTGCTTCGATGATTCTGAACATTATAATGCAATAATGGACGTCGATTACCGAGGGCTGCCGAAACTGCAAGAAATGGGCCAAAGGAAGATGCGGAGGAGGATACTTTGATCAATAGAAACAAATTCTTGACGCGAGCAGCGTGTTTTTTCAGAACTGCAAATTTTTAATTCACCATCTTACTTTAACCAAATAAATTATCATTAAAGTGAGACTTTTCGATTGAATATTCATACTTTAGCTTATAATAATAAAATTTTCATACTAACTACGGACTCATCGTACAATATTGTACGAGTCTGTCGTTTTTCGGCTCACGAAGTGTCTTTAGAATTTTAACTGCTGAAGATTTTATTTTGAGATTCACCAAGAGTATACAAAAATTCAGAAAAATTTAATATCAATTTGAAACTGAATTGCATACATGTAAATTGCATATATTTAATTCTGACAGACTGAAGGAGGTCTGGTCACTGGCTTTATGGAGCCTTAAGGGTATAATAAATGCACACAATAACCCGGGTGATAACAAAGTGAACTTCCGACCAAATCAGCTTTTTTTTATTTTTATTTTTTTTTTTTATACAAAAATTACATTTGCTAAAATTTAACAATTAAAACGTCAAAATATTATTTTTGACGTGAGCCAACTTCCTGATCAGTGTTTCACTGGCTTTACATGTATTTTGAGCCAATCTATAAAAAATCGAACACTTTTTTTTTGAAAATTTTCTCGTGGGTCATCATATTTTGAGTTTGAGGTCGAAATCTCAAAAATTGCTCGGGTTTATTGTTCGTATTTGTATGAGCTAGCTTTAAAATAAAATGAATGAATTTTCAAAGTTTTCCTAAAACATAGTCTTTCCGACGAATAATTCCAAAAATCCCAATTAGTCCCAACTTATTACCCAAGGATCGGCAAAGAAATTAAAGAAAGTGGCTGAATGAGTTAAAGATTACCGTCCGAATACGTGAATTTCAGATGTCATAACGAAACCTTGTGCAGATCAACCGAGATATATAAAATAACTTTCAGTTCAAGTTTATACTCCTTTCAATCTCTGTTAATAAAGAGTGTGTTTAAAAGTAAAAAATTATGATGCAAAACATTTTATGGTTCAATATTTTGAGCGCGAAATGGTTATCGCTAAAAAGCTGAAACGTGGTTTTTAGCGGTCAATTGCCGAAGTATTACAGATTCAATCGGGTAGCTTTTCCGTTTTGAATAAGATAGTCTCGTGGAGTAACGTTTTTTAAAGTTCACTTATACGACAAATTTTTGATATATTTGTATTTGCAAGCCAAAAATTGTTCCACAAAACGGTTATCCGAATACTTTCGTATAAGTTTGTATGCCCATTTTTGCTTGAGAAGTCAATTTAGAACCAGCACCTCCTCGCTCTATTTCAGAAAGTCTTAAGGTATCAAAAATGCTTCAAATTGATAAGTGATGGTTAAATAAAGTAGTCTTGTCAATCAAATCATCGATAATAATTTAGCTTCTTTTTTATTTTTTCTAAGAATTTTTTTTCAAAATAACTCAAAAAAAACGTTTGTTTCCTCATTTTTTCAAAAATGTTATATCGAAAAATGCATATTTTAAAGATGACATAAAGTTTCCTCCAGAAAAATCCTAAGAACATAAATATTCCGGCGAAAAGATTTTACAGTTCCGGTATTGTAAACGGTTTTAATGAAAAAAATTTAATCGAAATTAAATTTTTTTATAACCTTTAACTTGAAAACAAGTGGAAATAAGTCAAAAAATGTATGCCGAATAAACGTAACTTTACTGCCTGAAATTGTTGATGGTGTAATGGTGGTTCTGGTTTGGATTACCTCTAAAGTTTAATAATATCATTAAGTCGAAGATAAAAGGGTCAAAATTGAATATCTTACAGGTACAAAATAGTACTTTTGGGTAGTTTTATTTCAAAAAGTAACAGAAAAGCAAAATGAAAAATTTGCTCGCACTAAATGATATTAAAAAGGAATCTCCAAATGGTATCGAAGAGAGAATTTTCATAAAAAAAAGATTTGGAAAAATGTATGACGATAGTATTTTCTTGCCAGAAATAATTTATGAATGGTGAATGATAACCGCCCTCAGAGTACAAATCCTAAATATTTGAATATACAAACAACGCAAGATATTAGCACCCAATCAAAACCCTTGATTGCGAAATAGGCCATTCATTGGTCAGATTAAAAAAGGTGTGAACGTCTGATCCTTCTCTATAAGTACCAAACTAAATAACCATGATAAAACTCAGATAAAAACATATTAAATATAATAATCGGTTTATTTCCGTTATAAGAGATATAATTCTTCTGATAAACAGAAGTGTGGTTTTTGGGGAAAGCTTTGATATGGTGGTCTATGGACAACTCTCAGTCCCTAGAACTGTTTATGACTGCGAGGATTTTGAAATACTTGATAAAATCCAATATGTAAAAAATGCATTCAAGATCTAAAAAATCTGTACGAACGTTCACATGGTCAATTTCTTGTCAGTTTCTCGTAAAACCATAAAATTCTAAAGCTATTTCAAAAATTCCAGTTGGACAATACCTAATAAATGTCTTTGACCTATTTATCATCCTACATTAATTCATGTTTGAATCCAGAACCTATTTAAAGTTATATATGACTAACTCTACGTATATTGATAATTCTTTAATCAAAAATAGACTCAAAATGATGCTATATCCAATTACATGATCTCACTATCAGTTTGCGCACTCACCAGGTTCAAAAAAAGACTTTGTTTCTGATCGGAGTAATTCATATAGAAAATTTTATCATGTTTTTCCAAGATTACTTTTGATCGGTAATCTGGATCATTTATACGAAATTTTATTCTACGTAGGATCTTTTGAAGATAACTTCCAAGCATGCTAACCAATTCGAAGGTTTCCATGGATTACGTGTCTTGAGTACCATTATATTCGCCCTCACACGTTTCAAACGATTGTCTATCAACCAAAACATTCAGACTCTTTCCATTGAGTAGCGGAGTACCCCTTAATTAAGATGAAAGGTGAAGGATCATACGTTTTTTCGGATTCTCTTTCCCTTCTTGTTCCCTAGATAAGCCGATAGCATTAAATTGGATGGGCACGTATTTTGGTCAATTTTTTTCTGTATCTGCTATAATGCAATGAAAATTAGGGAAAGTTTTAGTGTAATCTCGAAATTCAAAGATTTTGAAAAGATTTAGCAAGAATTAAAGAAAAATTTACATAGACACTCTTTCATTGCGTTGAATTTTAAAAGCTACTATTCTGAAAAAATATTTCGATCCCGAGAATGCCGACAAATAACATGAGATATATGTTTTATTGAACTTTAGCTACACGTGATTAGAAAATAACAGAAGTTCCAACTTAATTACTCTTGTCAGATCATAATTGACTTTTTCAACAATTGTTTCAAGTATACGAATTGATAAACTCAACTGGCGCTTGAATTCTGTGCTCCTCTGTTTACGGAAATATCGACTTCTCCTAGTTGGAGGAGAAATGTCAATATTTTCTTGCAAAATACTTCGGAATGTAAGCACCACTTTTTAATAGGTTTTAGATCACAGTTCCACTTAAATGAAACTGATATCTAGTCCGACTGATAAGCTAACTGGAATACTAGGCTTGTCGCTTATGAATCTACAAAATAAAATGTGATAATTCAATAGATATCAGCGCTATACATGTGAATTTTTATTTGGTCGACTGATACAAGATAATATTCAGGAAAATAAAACTCCAATACCAAAAAAAGTACAGAGCATCAATATCCTATTGAGCCCAAGAAACAATTTTATTTATCTGTTACCAGTTTTCTTCGAAAAGGGAAATTAAAAAAAGTAGGAAAAAATATCTTGACGATTAGTCGTATACAGCTTAAACACCGCATTACAAAAATTAAGCTTGTCTCGCAGGTCGAACGGAGCTTCGACGCCTTGTCCTGTGATATTAAGTCTGTTATTATTATTGTTGTCTACTTAAGGATAAATCTGTGAATGCGTTGTGTGGGGTTAGTAAACATAATTCGGTAGATAACCAGTCTATATTACGGATTATAACATTTTTAGTAATGAACGTTAAAAACGACATGACTTCAATGCTAACTTTTTGCAGTTTTTTGCGAAAAAATTTTAAAAGCCTATATTTTGGCATAAGTTGGACCTATGTGCTAGTTAACTTCCTTAGCTAAACTATTCTTGATTCAGGACCCTATTTGTTTGCTTATTTCTGCGTGCAAATCACAAATAGTTCAATATTGAGCGATCACCACAAATTAATGATCCTCATATACTTATAGTTCCTCCTACAATTTTCAAAAAACATTCCGAATTAATCTTAATAGTTTAACATGGCAATATAAGAATATTTCTAATAAGTGTGATAGTTATGCCTAGCTACATAAGAATAATTGATTAAATTAATTCTAAAATGACGTTTCAAAAAAAAATAGGAATACCTTTGTTTAAATGAAAATTTGATCTTAGTTATTTATTATATTAATTTATGTGACCCACAAATCTCCGTTGATCTATTACACCCAAATAATAACAATAAACCAAAATCACTGAAAATCTCTCAACTCATAAAATTAAAAACTCATACTTTTCCTAAAACCCAAATTCTCTCAAGTTATCGCACCTACCTCGAATCTTGTTGGAATTTAAAAAAAAAATTTAAGCCGCTCCAGGTTTGATCTCGTAAGGGAGTGGGTGTTCGACAATTTGAGCCTCTTCCAGGTCATTTCCCGTCAAACTTAGCAAGGTTGCATATTCAAAAACATTTGTAACTAAACAAAACCAACCCTTTGCGGGTAATTTTGAACTTAACAGTAATCGTGATACAATCAACCTACGCGGACAACTACGCTTTTAAAAAGCTCATAAAAAAGACAACGCAGTTAGTGCCTACTCCTCATTTTCAGCATTTTTTATATTTTTTTGTGTCAGGCTCCGGGAGAAGCCTACGAAATCGTGCAAATTGCTTTTGATTTAAAATTTTGCTTTCGGCAGACCAACAACGGGCAAAACAAGCGCTAAAATTAATTTTGAAATGATAAGTTTGGGAGGCTCAGGCAAAAGCTATCTCCTCCACAGTTTGAGAGAATATAGTTTTCGACTATACTCATCTAAAAAGCAAAGATTGTTCAACAAATTAAACTAAGTCGAATGTGTTGGGCAGTCAAATTTTTCTTCCCTGTGAATCAGTTTAGGCTAGCAAAATTTCTCATTTGACGTCGACTCTACTGCATTGAAAGCAGAAGATGTTCTCAATAAATAAGAGTTTTTCGAATTTCTGGGTCTTGCAGCACTTCATTTTGAGTATAAATTTTTGACAAATTTAGATAACAGAAAAAATGCTTCAAAATATTTTTTTCCGTAAATACAAACACTTTTAAGGATTTTGGTGCAATTTTTACCGGTAGCGTCAAAAAAAAAACAAATACGCACTTTCAATTTTAAATCATAAATAATCAAATTTTTTTGTATTTTCCGTTTTTTTTGCCGTTTTTGGCGCGAAAGCAAAATTTTGAAACAAAGGCAATTTTGTCATTTTTGTTAGGCTTTCGGAGCCTTACGCAAAAAAATAATAAAAATGATGAAAATTTGAAGGAGTAGGTACGACTGCGTGTCTTTTTAAGAAAGCTATTTAAAAAGCGTAGGTGTCGGCGTAGTTGGGATTGTATCAGATTAGGCTGTTAATTCAAAAATTACTGCGACAGGTTGGTTTGGTTAGTAACAATGTTTTGAGATATCACGCTTTGCTATTTGGCGGGAAAATGGCCTCGACAGAGGGCTCAAATTTGCGACACACCACTCCCTTACAAG
This sequence comes from Oikopleura vanhoeffeni, assembly GCA_004367855.1. Taxonomy (NCBI): domain Eukaryota; kingdom Metazoa; phylum Chordata; class Appendicularia; order Copelata; family Oikopleuridae; genus Oikopleura; species Oikopleura vanhoeffeni. Next base: position 30,866 of record SCLH01001126.1, on the reverse strand, counting down.
GGATCCACTGTGAAGATTGATCCTTCCTCATAAAGTACTGTAACTAAAACCATGATAAAACTTCAGATAAAAACACTATATTAATATAATAATCGGTTTATTTCCGTATAAGAGATAAATTCTTTCCTGATAAAAGAATGGGGTTTTTGGGAGGAAGCTGTGATATGTCTTCATTTTCTAGGTCTTTGACTGTAGATTGTTGTTATAAACAATCTAGCAGTCTAAAACCCAAGATATCTTTATAGGTCTAATGACTGAGATTGTTTTTCATTAACAATCCTACAGCATGACCCTCAACAAAGGGTCAACACCAATCAATGCTAGATTTTCGCATNACTTTACTGCTTGAAAATTGTTGATGGTGTAATGGTGGTTCTGGTTTGGATTACCTCTAAAGTTTAATAATATCATTAAGTCGAAGATAAAAGAGTCAAAATTGAATATCTTACAGGTACAAAATAGTACTTTTGGGTTGTTTTATTTCAAAAAAGTAACAGAAAAGCAAAATGAAAAATTTGCTCGCACTAAATGATATTAAACAGGAATCTCCAAATGGTATCGAAGAGAGAATTTTCATAAAGAAAAGATTTGGAAAAATGTATGACGATAGTATTTTCTTGCCAGAAAATAATTTATGAATGGTGAATGATAACCGCCCTCAGAGTACAAATCCTAAATATTTGAATTATACAAACAACGCAAGATATTAGCACCCAATCAAAACCCTTGATTGCGAAATAGGCCGATTACATTGGTCAGATTAAAAAAGGTGTGAACGTCTGATCCTTCCCTAAAGTACCAAACTAAATAACCATGATAAAACTCAGATAAAAACATATTTAAATATAATAATCGGTTTATTTCCGTATAGAGAGATATAATTCTTCTGATAAACAGAAGTGTGGTTTTTGGGGAAAAGCTGTGATATGTCTTATTTCTAGGTCTTGACTGTAGATTGTTTGTTATAAACAATCTACAGTCTAAAACCCAAGATATCTTATAGGTCTATGACTGGAGATTGTTTTTCATAATAATCTACAGTCATGACCTCAACAGTCACTCCCTTCTTAGAAACCAATCCACACAAAATAAAGAACAGAAAAACATGTTAAACAGTACAGAATAATTTTCTGAAACAGTTTTTTTCTTAAATAGTTTTTCTCCAACAAGAGTGAGCGGTTGAAATTGGAAACATCGGTTTAATATCCCCCCTTACAAATTAAACAACAACCTTAAAACCAACCATAAAAAATAACCAATGAAAATAAGCCATGAAAATTAACCATAAAAAATAGCCTTTAACAAAAAATAACCCTACAAAAAGAATTAATCTTCTTAAAAAATCAGTTTTGAAGCAATAAAATCATTTAAAAACTTGTTGAACAACCTTTTTTCTATAAAAAAATTAGCTGATCAATTTTCTAAAAAACGAACATTAATCATATTATTTTCGAAGTTCTTATTAAACAAACGAAATCAAACGGTAATCAACCAAAATTAGCTTGATAAAGTATGTATATTTTGTATCAATACTAAAAAACTCTTATGAAAATCAAACATTCTGTAATTTTCAAATGGGTCTCCAAAATTGGTAATTATTTTAACCTCATTATTTTATTTTTCAAAAAATGATTTTACTGATCGAAACTGATCAAAAAACTTTAAAATTTCCAAATATTTCAAATATGATTATCCTAAAAAACATTGAAATTGAGGTATTTTCTCTATTGTCACCCTCTCTTAAAGAATTGAATTCAGAAAATTTGAAATACAATTTTTTACTTTACTTTTTAACCTTCCTTAAAACGTAGTGCAATTATATTTCACACTTTCAACAGAATGTCCGAAAATAAATAAGCATTTCCGAAAAAACCACAATGAACTGTCATTTTAATTTCAAAAATAAATTTTAAAAAACAAAAAAACATATTTTTTTCTTGACTTAAACCTTAAAATGGTTAAACAAATTTTGACAAACGACCGACCATAAAAACTCTGTAAAAACACAACCCTTCTTATTAAAAAAATAAGTTATTTTTTCCGTTTTTCGAACATAGTCAAAAAACAAAACCAAAATTTTGAATAATTTTAACATGATAAAAAAAAGCTTTTTTTTCCTCCGTCATTGATAAGTTATATAATAACCTTATTTTACCTTGTCCCAACCAAATTATTTTATTTCTGCCATTATTTGTAAATGGTCAAAAAAAAAATTATAATTTCTAGCCTTGATTTGACCCAAAATTTGATAACTTGTTACGCAAGTTCAGAAAAATGATTTTTGAAATGTAATCATTTTATATTTCTGTATATGCCCTCATAGTGCCTTGTCCCCATTTTTTCAAATCCGAGCCGACAGAACCCACTTAGGTCGAAACTTTGTTTATAAGCTTCCTACAGTTCCGTCAATTCCTTTAAATAATCTTTTATATGCCGACAAATAAGTTAAAAAATATTCTGTGCATGCAAATATGTTATTTAAACATAATTTATTTAATAAATAATTACACCCACATCCGGACGTCACGAATGGGGTTGGTCCCGGGACTGTCCTTTTAATCCTTTAAAAACTTAATCCTTTAAATCTTTTTCCGAGTTCTCCAAATTTCGATCAATTTTCCCAACTTTTTACAAAATAAAACCATTTTTATTTTGCTCCTGAGGGTCCACCATCGCTTAAAATTGTGCGCCACCTAAGATTTTCCGATATTTTTTCACATATATCCATAAATCCTTATTAACAAAAATTGAATGGCCTCTCAATACAAATGTTATCTTTATTCCAAAATATATTAAAAAACTTAAACTTTTTGTCTCTAGGGATCACACCCTTTAAACATGTCTTTCTTACATTTCCAAAAATGACTTCCGAACTTGTTTTAAAATTTTTGATTCTGTATGTAGCATTCCTTAAAAACCACTTTTTTTTTTGTCGACCTTTGAAAATTTGACCGCGGCCCCCTAAAAAAATAATGAAATTTGTCCACGAGACCTTGATTTTTTCAATATAAAACATGTTTATCAGTCCATCAAAAACAATCGTCATTGTTTTTTGATATAAAAACGACTACTTTATAATTCATTGTAGAAAATTTACTTTAAAGTTTCAAAAATAAAATTTTGATCCGTTTGATATTTTCTTGTAACAGTAAATCTTGTTTCGAGTAGTTATATTCGATCGACCTATTATTGATTAATCTTATTGCTAGTATAATAACAAAAGTTATTTTATAAATGTTCATATAATACATCAAACAAAAGTCATTTGCATTCTCATAAAATAAATTGCGTTATTTAACTCACTTTCGATTTCTCCTCACATTTAAAATAACATTATTTATGTTATGAAACGTTAAAATAATCTTTACGATGACGTTCATCCAATGGCCTTTAACCTTTCTTTTGTCAGTTAATATCTGCCTAAAAATGAAATTTAAAAAGTCTCTATATTTGTCAAATAAGTTTCCTTTGGACACCCTATGTCTGTTCCTAGGCTTAATCCTTAGCCTAACATATATTCAATTATTTTGAATCAGAAACCCTATCTTTGTTTCCTTGAGCTTAATCTCTCGCTTGATTGATCAATATTTAATCAATCAAATTAAGCTTCAAATTATCTGATGCGAAATATATCCACCAGCAAATTAACATGATAACCTCATTTGACTACTCTCAAAGGTTTTGCGCTTCACTACCAAAGGTTTCAAAAAACACTTGCCTGTGTTTCAAAAATTTAATCTTGTTCCAAATACGCATTGAATCTACATCAATCTTGCGAAGACAATACGCTAGAACCATTAGGTTTTGTTAGCAGAGCCCTGAAAGAATCGGAGAAAACCTTGGCTAGCCATATATAGAGCTTCTAGCTTTAATATACTGCTTGGAACAATTTGAATACTAAAACGGGTTTCCATGTCACAGTGATAACGGATCATAAATCCTTAGTCGATATCGAAAAGACACAAAATTCGATCCAGCAAAACCTCGAGTTGTCACTAATGCTCTGGCTAGACTACATAGAAGGAATATATCTATATTGCATCGCCCGAAAACTTGACGATGGAATCATTGCAATGGATGCACTATCTCGTGCAATTCCTTGCCACAAACTGTTAGAATCCGACGACGAAGCCGATCTGAAAATGACAGAGGTATCAGTAATAACACCGAAGAAATAATGCTGATGCAAAAAGAATACTGAATAAAAATAAACATCAACACAAATTCCACAAATATATCACCTTCATTGCTTGGAAGAAATTCCACTGGCTGCAAATAATTTTGACGATTTGCCAGCTGAAGACAGCCGTGCCATTGCAACTACGAAAGTACGCAAACGTCCTATAGACGACGTCGGCAAGCGAGATCGAAAACCTCCAATACAGCTTTAAGGAGATTCTTCAATCAACAAGAAGCTACGTCATATTGAAAAGAAATCGACAAAAAAATTATGTACAAAAAACAATTAAAGGCGTTTCTGTTTCTATCAGGGTTCGAATAGCCCAACATCACTTTTGTTGGTACCGTGGTGTCATCAAAAAAAAAAGTCTCATTCAGCTAGACACGAGAAGCCTCCAGATCCAGAGTTTTGATAAACCATGGTCTACACTGATCTTGCGACTTTGTTGTCAAAAGACAAATTTGGAAATCGTTATCTTCTTGGTGTGGAAGATTTCTCTGAAGCAGAACATGCGGATGCCTACCCTTATCAGATAAACAATCCGAACAATAGCCGTGGTCTTGCAAATCTGTCTATCTTAGACATAACTGTTTGAAAGCATAAAACTGTGTGCCAAGATAATGGCCTTAGAGTTTAATAATCAAATTTTGACACGCATGCACAAACTCCTCAACATATCAGTATCACGAATTTCCCCTTATAACCCCTCGGGAAACATCATCGAACGCCGATGGAGAGAAATCGGTATCCAAGCCCGGATTCAAAGACTGGAAAAGTAAACCTGGTCAAGGACATTATGTTGATTGCTCTATCATATCAAATTCTCCATGCAGCTCCAGAGGATATTTGAACCTTCCGAAATATTAACTGGTAGACCACTCGAGCTCCTTTGTTTTCCATTACCGATGAAATAGAAGACTATGACGAGTTTTCTTGGGTAGCCATTTGTCTAATGGTTGTACGAAATAGGATTCTAACCTAAGGTGGAAAAGAAAAGAGAAACAGAATGTCCAGTAAAACCCAACGAATAGTCACTTACAAAAATTGGTGACAGATCAGCCTATTGGACACCACAACGAATTGTGTCGCAACAAAGAACTTTACCGCGGGTTTCTGGTATGCTAAAATCTCAAAAATTATCCAGTAATGGATGTTACGAGATCACCGATATCATGGACGGAAAATTGATACGAAACATTAAATGTTTGCCGCAAACTTTCCTGATAAAAACTGACAATTTAAATCAAATCTCCTTGAACCAGTATTTACATGAATTCTTTTCAGAATGCATATGCGTATCACTCCTTATCATGATTAACCGCCGCTCTAATTTCTTCAACGATAATGGTCTCCTGTTAAAACCCGCGGGAACAATGAACATATTCGGCCAATTCGCAACATTTCAACGTACACATAGAACGGGACCTGCCACTCGAACAATTGTTGAAAATGGATTTCGAGAATGCCCTTGTTACGATATTTCCTTTAAGTTCAGAACAAAGGCTGCGCTACACGTACAAAATTATGGATTTCGAAAAACTGATTAAGGATTTGTACTCTGAGGGCGGGTGATCCATATAACCTTTCCCAACGAAACTTCACCTTAAAACCTTAAAATTAACTATCTTTAATAAGGATTCTCTATAGCGCGTGTTCGAATCCCACTGATGTTGGGGTCAAGCATTATCAAAAACCGTATTTTATTGGCCTATTTTAGACTCCAAAATTTAAAGGCCTTAATTAAAATGTATATCCGCAGCGGATTATCCGCTCTGTATTTTGGAGTCACATTTTCGTATTTAAAAAATATTTTTCTCTGGCCTCATTCAGCGATGACCACACAAGCCTTTCACGTTTTAACACTTAAAATAGCCGATATAAGGAATTTAACTCTGGCCAATTTTAACAGTTTTTACCTCGTGAAACCGGAATTAATTGTTGAATTTTATGGTCTGCCTTAATATCAACAAAATAGGTTGAAATAAAGTCACAGCCAAAAATAAGCAATATCTGACATAATTTAGTCCAAGGGCCAAAATTTAGAGACGTGAGAGGCTTGACCAAACCCAGAAGAAGCTTTAGATTACGAAGTTCATTTCGAATTTTCATTCACCACTAACAGTACACAAAACTTATATTTTTGCTTATATCTTGCCTATCTTAGATGTTGGAACTGATCTTTACAATTCATTGTCTCAAGTTACCGCAAGAACGGTGTCAAAGCGCAGAAAAAAAAATCCAAGTGACCAATTTTTGAAAAAATCAGAAACTGTTATTAAATTATATAAAATGAATTCGAATTTTTGCATTTCAATAATTATAAGTCTGTGAAAGCATGAAATTAAATTTTTTTCAATCTTAAGGCGGTTCCCAACGTAATTCTTGAGACACTTTTCAGTTTAACTTTACGTTGTTATAACATTTATTAAGCCTTTAATGAACCAAAGTAAATTGATGGCGATATTTTATTTTTTAAAGAAAACCATGGAAAATAATTTATAATATCAAAAATTAAATTTTTTTTTAACTTGCATAAAACTGGTATTTAACCATATGATGATAATTTTAATTGAAATATCGATAACGGGGCTTCCTGGCACATATATGAGCAAGTTTTCCTGGCTTGTATTCCTGGCACATATATGAGCTAGTTTTTTAACAGTTATTTTTACATAATTTGTTTTTTGAGAACGACATATGATATGTCACATATCCGATTGAGTTTTTAAATAGATGTCAAAACATAAAGTCCATAGTTCTACATCAAAGTGGAACTACCTTTGAAAACCTTTGACATTCTCGTAATGATCACCTATCATTGTCTCAATTGGATATGCAATGATGATCGTGCTAATTTGTAACCCAATTTTGAAAGTATCTTATTCAAGAAACGAAGAAGTTCAGGAAATGTTGCGAAAAAAATTGGAGAAATTCAGTAAGTTTGATATGCGATCAACCATCTTGCTGTTTTCAAATTCTGAATATTTCTCGAGACGCCTAATAAACTTTAATTTTCATTCAATCAATAAAATTAAATTATCGAGCTTGTGAGCGAAAATGTATAGAAACTTGCCCTGACAAATCGTGCTCAAGGAGGTGGGAGATCCTACATTTTCTGCCCTAATTATGAAATGAAAATGCACTGAATCAATCGTTTTTGTTTTGAAAGCGCAAAACAACACAAAAAACCAAAGAAAAAATTCGAAATTTTTCCGATTTTTTTAATATTGTTTCAAAATTAAGTTAAAAAATAACGTTTCTTATGATTTTGCCACTAAAACTTTGAAATATCTGGTTGAAGTAAGCCAACTTCTTTTTCAGTATTTCTCTGGCTTTTTTTTAAGGCTACTCTCGAAAAAATCGTAGCAAATTTTCTTACGTTAATTTTTTAAAGTGACCTTGGAAACTTCATATTTGGAGTCGAGATTGAAAAAGAGACCAAACGAAGTTTTTTTCTTCTTTTGGGCTAGCGATTGCAAATATTTGAGGAAATTCTTTTATTTAATCTAGAAAGGATGAATTTTTCGATGCAAAATGTCCAAAAACCGGTTGTTTTTTGCATTTTATAAAAAATTATAGCATCAATTAAAAAGTTTCGTCTACTAATTATACACGTTCTGTTTTGGTTGAGTTCATTTGGAAATAAAACCTTGGTAAAAAAACTTTTCCGTTTTGATAGGATGTCTTCTAAAGGCTTTGTTTCTAAGAGCGGGTAAATCTTTGGTAGATCTTTCTTTAATCTACAAAAATAATTCATCAGAATAATTTTTAGTCGACCCTGTTGACCAGAGTTATTAAGGAATGCATCCCGACCTTATTTTCTATCCCCATCCCTATTTTCCCTGATTTTTGCTTCGACCGGAAAACACACGCAAAACCAATCCCTTTGACAACCCACTTAGGGCCCACCGCTAAAAGCGTGGTATAATACGCGTATTTGATTGGCTTTTCTCACAAAATGATAGGAGACGATGAGTAATAACCGAGTTCATCGTAACAAGCCTGCTGGTGACCACATGCGGCAAGTTCTTAGAACGTCTAATCATATTTCAAATAATTATATAAATAGAAAGTTGGTGCCACGTACCAAAATATATAATGTCAAAATATTCATCCCCGAAAGTTACCCTTATTAGTATATTTGTAGATTATCATCTAGTTTCATTGCTGTGTTAACTCGATTAAACAAAAAATTGCATTCAAATCGTGAATTTTCGGTCTGATGAGCAATTTCTGAAACTCACCAAAATTCTTGAAATTAAAAATTAGGGGAACTTTCGGGGGTCTGTTCCGACATTCCGCCGACAAAAATAATACTTCCCCATAATATTTTTGGTTTCTGAGTTTTAAAACACAGCAAAGCAGGTGGTAGTAACTTTATTTTCTGAATCCATACTTAATGTCTGAATAGACGAAAAGTCAATAAAAAAGAATACTTAATTTTTTCTCAAAATATTCTAACTTATTGTTAATCTAATAAAATAACTTCTGAAATACAGTACAACAAGATTTCTATGCTTTTCTCATTAAAAAATTAATGTCAATCCGGGTGATTGAACCCGGATCTCCTTGACCATAGCGGTGAATGCTAACCATTGCGCCAAATAGTACCCCAACTATATTCTCTCCTTCTAAACTTATATCGCAAACATGAAAATGGTCTATGGAAATGATGGCTTCGTTGAAGAATGCGAAAAGCCAAACTTTAGGTTGATGGTGTGCTCATTAGTTTCTTTAGAGTAAGTATGTATGATACTGTGTACCCTGGAAGGCTGTTAATATATAATGAACTAATTACATAAGTATCTATTATATTGAAAAATTATAAAAGTCATTATGTATTATCACATAACTTAAATATATATTAACAGCCTTCGAGTGTACACAGTATCATACATACTTACTCTATAAAATCGAATGAGCACACCATCAACCTGAAGCTTGGCTTTTCACCTTCTTCAACGAAGCCATCACAGAACATTTCCGTTTTTGCCTTATAAGTTCGGAAGACGAGAGTATAGTCGTGAACTATGTGGCGCAATTGATAACACAATGAACCGCGGAAGAAGAGATCCGGGTTTGCTTCCTTCTTTGAACTTATTTTTTAAAAAGAATCGCCGAAAAATCTTTTTGTACTATATTTCAGAATTTAATTAACTAATGTTATAATATTAACGATCAGTTAGAACATTTTGAGGAAGAATTAAGTATTCTTTTTTATTAACTTTCCGTGTAAAAAGACATTATTAAGTATATATTCAAAAATAAAGTAACCCCAACGTGCTTTGCTGTGTTTTAAAACACATATTAAAAATATAATGGGAAATATCATTTCGGCAGGCAGAATATCGAAACAGACCCCCGAAAGTTTCCCTTATTCTTTATTTGAGTTTCAGAAATTGAACATCAGACCGAAAATGCATGATTAGGATGCAATTTTTGTTTTATGAGATACCACAGGGCTTTGTTCCATTGCTTTCTAACTCAATATCCCTAACTACACCTTTCATTTTTAAACTCAATATCTTTTTACCGATGTTGTCTTAATGATTTTCTCAATGAAGGCTAAGGTGCTTGATATTGGAGCGCTAAATTTAATCAGTGACGAATCACTCAAAAAATTACTAAGATTACATTAGTGGCATTCGAAATTGCGCTATAAAGATAGTAACGTTGTGAGATGAATTTCCTTTGACATAATTAGGTAATCAAAAAATGTATTAACTGAGTTCTGTATTCAGAGTTTCGAATAAAACGACACATGAACGTGTTAAGTAATAAAGGCTTCATCAAATCTATGTTAAAAATCAAAGAAATTGATTGTTTATCTTATAAAAATAGTAAAATAGTACTATTTAAGTTACTCCAAGATTTCTCTGTTATTCTCACTATAACAATAAAGATGAATTAACGGAATTAAACCCAGACTCTATCGGCCAAGTGCTGAATGCACCATCCACGCCACAACGACCACGAGTATATTATCGTCTTGCAAAGTTATAGTCCAAAGATGAAAATTCACTTTGATGGTTCTGTAGAAGAATGGACATCTAACACACATATGGAGGTTCCCCCTATATAATATCACTTCCTAAACAACCATACAATCTCCCTTAACGTGGGCCTAGCCCACATCGAACACTCACATGATCATGACTCATCGTCTCTTTTTATTTTGTAAGAAAAACCAATTCGGAGCCAATAAGAGACGCGTATTAATTCACGTTTTTGAACGGTTGGCCCTGAGTTAGTTTCAAAAGGGATTGGTTTTGCGTGTGTTTTCATCTCATTTTTGCGTAGGTCTAAACAAAAGATAGGGAAAATTAAGATGAGGATGAAAAGTACGGTCGAGGCTGCATCTCTTAACAACTCTGGTCAACAGGGTCGGCCAAAAATTATCCTGATAAATTATTTTTGTAGAATGAGAGAAGATCTACCAAATTGCCTTACTCAAGTTTCGAAGCAGTTTTTTATTTAATGAAGTAAAAAGGTACATTTGTACAGGTTGATTTATATGTTTTTCGCGTATTTTACAGATTACTGGGACAAGAAGTCACGTGCCGGAAGGCGTTGAACACGTGAATCCTCCTCACTGAACTTTCTTCACTTTATAAGATGAAATAACTATCTATTGTTTTTTTTTAAATTTATGTAATAAATGATTTTTCTCGATTGTATTAAATAGGGTTTATGCGCGCCTTGAGGCGCCGCCCTCTGTTCAAATTTCAACCACCTTGTCCCACTCAAAGTCTATGGGCCACTCTTAAACATCCCTTAACCCACGCATCAAAAACCTACAGGGTGTAAAATATTAACAAAATTACTGATAAACTGAACTGATTAATTCGTAATAGAGATATAGACGACAAAACCGACAATGGATTACCAAATTTTAACTCCAGCGAGTCTGAGAATCGAAATTTCGAGCAGTGATTTACCAGAAAATCCCCAAAATTTTAGAGCACAACCTTTCAAACCGATAATAACGGCTGAAGATAAATCTACTATTTTGCAAAATTGCCTGCGTCTCAAAGCTGAAAATGTTCGCTTTTACAAATTAGAAGCTGTGAAATTATTTTATAAAAACAAGTATTTTGACGAGTATTACTAAACTAAGTTACTTACTAAGTTTGTTACTAAACATACAAAAATATTGTTATTAACAGACAATATTCCAAATACTTATGATCATATTCAAATTTAGTCAGATCCGAAAAAAAAATTTTCAACTCTCGAAATTTGGATAAAATCGATATTTTAACAGGTGTTACGCTAGTAGTTCGTTTGAGATAACTAACCATAAGTTTAATTTTTCGGTTTTACAAACTCTAATAAACATTTACGGCATAATTTCAAACCAAAATGCAACCAATGAAACTGGATTATATTGAATTGAAAGCTTTTGATTGGTTGCATCATTTGAAAATTTTGGTCACTTAAAGCACACCCGATTTTTGATATCTTTACTCGTTTTAATTCTAGAGTAGCTCAAAGTTCAAATTGAGCAAAAATTTGCAAGAAATTCGTGGAAATTAGTGTTGAAATTGATGAATCCTGTACTTTAACTAAAAAGTATTAATTGTTTTTGTGAACAAATAATTAAGTAGGAAACAATTCTGACCTAATTCCGTAAAATCAACAATCAACTGATCTGTACAAAGGAAATAACCGCGTCATTTCACCGCCAACTTTTGTTTCCGCACTCTCGCTTACAAATAATAAGTTGTCAACCAAATACCCAATTTAGTGGGTTCTAATTATCTCTAAAAAATAAAAAATATGTCATTAGCAATTTCAAAACTAATTTATTGTATAAAAAATTAAATAATAATATCGCTGATAAAATTATTTTTTCTCATGGTTAAAATGCCGTTGGGAATCCTCCTTAAATGAGTTGAAACGCCATTGGGAATCCCGTTAAAAAATCATAATTTTTCGTTTTTTGCCAGTTTTACACATTCTTCACATTCATATTTAAATCCAATATAAAACTGCCAATCAATGAATAAGCCAAATATTCAATGATAAAGGAAAAATCTAGAATTATCAAAAAAATTATGAGAAATCCTCATCCACTATTTCTGATTGGCCTTAAGATTTGTCACGTGACACCATGTTTGCCTCATTCACAATATTTAAAGACGAAGCCCGTTATATGTAAAATACGTGAAATACATATAAATCAACCTGTACGACCGCTACCTCCTTAACTACATCCCTGAATTTTTGAACTCAGTATCTTTTTACTAATCTTGTTTTATCTGGGTCAGCAGAAGCACAAATTGAAACTTTAGAAACCTCAAACGTAGTTTATGAATATGACTGTGTTTGCCCTGATTTCTATATCGGTGAAACTAAGCGGTTTCTTGATATTCGTATCAGAGATCACCAAACAAAAAGTAAAAACGCTAACATTTATCAACACATTGAAACATGTGATTGCTACAAAACATTAGCTGAAAAATTTGCTGAGGAAAATATCAACAATTTCACAAGTAAACCTGAAGCAAATTATGTGTTTTTCTCTTCTAGATTCAAAATAATATCTAGGGCCATAGAACTTGTAGAGAACGTGAAAATGGAAGCTTTTTATATAAGGGGCAGACGATTAAAAATAAATAACCAGTTTGACCACAAGTCTCTTCAGTTATATGGATAACATCGCTTTTTACGCCAAAAATTTTTTTTAAAACCAAACTTTCTACTATTATTATAATGTGATGTGTACGTGAGATGAGGAGACAGTCGAGATTTCCCGTCAAAAAACCTTCTCGAAGGTTCGATTTTGGTAACAAGGATCCAAAAAATATTATCAGGGTAGTAGAACAAAAATTTGTCCTGTTATCACATATTTCTGTCATTATTTTCATTGTTAAAAACTACTTCGAAAATGAATGAATAAATTCGAAACATGTCACTAGTAGTGACTCACTACCTTAAATTTGATTATTTAAAAGTATAAATGTTGTCTCAGTTGCTTTCTTCAATAAAAGCAAATGTGCTTGATATTGGGAGCGCTAAATTTGATCGGTGAAGAATCACTTAAGCAATCACTAAGACTACGTAAGTTGGATTCGAACTCGCGCTAGAGAAATAGTAAACGTTGTTGAGATGAAGTTCCTTTGACATAATTCAGGGAATCAAAAAATGTATTTACTGAGTTCTGTATTTCGGAGTTTCGAATTAAAACGACACATGAACGTGGGAAGTAATGAGTAAGGGTTCACCTCGTACCAATTCATCTAAAAAACAAAAAATTGATAGTTTATCTTATGAAAATAGTAAAATTAGTACTGAATTTAAGTTACTCTAAGATTTCTTTGTTATTCTCACAAGAACATTACGAGATGAATGAGGAAATCAAACCCGGACTCTATTGACCGAAGTGCTGAATGCTAACCATCACGCCACAAGGATGCTTAAATCAAAACTTTTGATTAAGGGTTTGCTGATTCGATTTAATAGAGTAAGTTTGTATCAAAATATACACTGGAAGTCTAAAATATTTAATGAACTCTTTATCGTGATGGTTTTTGCTCTGGCCTTGTTCGCTCGTCATCATGTTTCCACTCCCGCTATACCGTGGTAGTAAATTTTTGGTTAAGAGAAATATTGACAAACATTTTAAATTTGGTGAAAGAAGATAACGTACTTTTTGCTTTCAAAACCTTGCTTAAAAACATGTATAACATAAAATAATTATTGGACACAAAAACTGTGTTTTGTTTTTCTTTCCCAAACCTGTTCCTTATTACAATCGGTTGACAAACATATAAATTGAAAATAACACTCATCTCACACACCAACCGGTGCCTTTGTCCAACATTGTTCAGTAAAAAAACCTCATTAAGGTCGAACTTCCATTCAGCTTTAAGCGTTTCAAATACTCGCCTTCTCAATAACACCTCATTATCCCGACCAAATATAGTTTTCCAAAATATTCGTTTATGCCTAAGAATACTCTCATCAATACTATTTATTTTAATAATAAAATCCATAACCCACAGTCCGGCACGGTCCATCTATGGAGCTCGTCCGGGACATCCTAGTTATCTGGGTATCGCAATTCTCCAATTTCGATCGATTTCCCCAAGTCTTTTTACCAATAATTAAGCCTTTTTCTTATATTAGTCTGAGGGTCTACAGCCCCCTAAAAATTGCGCGCACACCTTAGATTTTCCGATATTTTTACACATATATCTCCATCAATCCTTATCGACAAAAAATAGAAATGGCCTTCAAAATACAAATGTATCTTATAATCAAAAATATATTAAAAAAAATAACTTTTTGTCCTCCTAGGGATCACCAAGGCACCCTTAATAAAATGTCTTTTCTTGACATTTTCCAATAACACCCTTCGAAATGTTGTTATACTTCCATATTAAGGCGGCTTGGGTGAACCATAAATGAACTCTAGTTTTTTGGGGTTTGTCCGAACTTTAAAAAATCTGACCAGCGTCCGATTCATAAGACATATACGAATCTTGTCACAGGCTTGATTTCTGCAATATACCGATTTTCCAATAAATTGTCGTCCTTTATTGGAATAAAATCGTGATCCACTTTCAAACAATTGCAGGTTGTGAAGAAGATGTACTTTTAAGGTTCAAAAAATAAAAAATTTTAATCCGTTTGGAATTTTTGGTAACAGAAAATCCTGTTTCGTTATAATTATTAGTCAAAACGAACAATCCCTTTTTATAATCTATCAAAATGTCCATAAAATGTTAAAAAAAACTGACTTCTATTCTTATACTAAGTATATTTAATTAATATTTCAACAACTTTTGTTTTCACATTCACTAGTCGAAAATACAATTTTGTATTCCTGTTAAAGTCAATGCTTCACCTAAAAGTAACTTTCTATTAGCTTAAATTTAATGATCTCAACACTGTTTCTGCATAGTGTCAAATATGTGCAAAAAAACAACCTAAAGAAGTTTATTTTTTTCCCAAATCAGTTTCTTTGGACACCTAATGTTCTGAACCTTCGTCGTGAAAATCAAATTCTCCGGATATCGGAATCATCGAAGGATCCGAAAAATATTGCCATTAATTAAGTTAACCACCGTAATCGATATAATCATCTCACCGCAATAGTTAACTCTTGGCTACCATAATTTTTTTGATTACAGGGTTATGCCTTATAGTCTATAAGTTTATAGACTATTGTTTAAAATGTTGCGGATGTTCTTTCATATTGCGCAACCTTCGCGCAATTTTATGATTATTTTAATCATAAACAATGAAGCTAATTTCGAAAGTACGCAGAGAAACACAAAAATCCACGTTACAGTGAGCGAAATATTTTCATCAAGAAACATTTTTTCCGCCTACGCATTTTCATACTAAAAATGTGTTTTCCGTAACTGACCAAATTTTTTTTTTAAATATATTCAAAAACTCTCATTCTATCTAACACAGAAATTGTTGCGGTCACGCCTGCTTGGCGTCATTTTATGCAAAAAATCAATATTTATGCCGTTTTTATCGAGTTGAAGGACGAAAAAGGACGTTTTCAAGATAATTTTCTGCCACTAGGGGCCCCAAAATTTTTATTTTTTATCTCATTTGAAGTTTATTTTATTTGGTGTACGATAACCTGTGTGAGGTCAAAGAACATCACGAAATTTTAATTTTGGCCCATGGTTTGCCTCCCGGTCCGAATCTCTAACTTATAGTATACTCTAATAATTCTTAAAATTATCTTTAATTGAGAAAAAAAAATGTTTTAAATTTGTCTAGCAAAATATACTGCATAACGCATAAGTCCGAAAATACAAATATTATAAAAACGTACTAAGTCCTAAAAAGTTTTTAAAAAATACACCCGGTTTTTAGTTTGACCAAATTTCTTTTAGATGTTCCTTCAAATTTTTCTCATAATTAGTAAGAATATTTATAACACATATTTTAATCAGCAAGCCTAACGTTTCTGCATTTCTGTTAAAGATCCGTATAATTAAGCTCTTTTTAAATAGATCTACTGTTACAGGTCACTTCCAATCTAAATAAAATACCAGATGGAATTGTATTCTAACATAAACCAGGTAATTTAGTTCCATTCATACGATACAAACATTAGCAAATATTTACGAACACTAAAGTCGACAAAAATTCTTTGTGTAATCTCAAACTTTGAATAGTTGTCAGACTAAATCATTAAACTA
>SCLH01001126.1:4318-14492 GCA_004367855.1 Oikopleura vanhoeffeni | reverse complement strand
AAAATTCGTGATATTGCGTTAAGGTTTGTATTTTCTATAGAAAAAGGGAACATTAGTATTTGTTAAAAAAAAAATATTGTTTTAAATCAAAACACACTTTTTGACGGGTAAATCATTGCCACATTTATCACTTACCTGATTATTTGGATATATTCGTCCTGGAATGTTTCTATCGCAGACTCATGCCCACATTTCTCACCGAAAACGTCTATAAGGCCGGGATTGTCTCGCTAAAAGACATTTGTGTTTTGGAATACATTGTGCACTTTTCACCGTATCCGCTCGGCTGCTGCAAAATGGTGAAAAGCAAGACATTCTTCTGTGCGCTAAGCACTTATCCTTGCACATAAACTGGAATTGAACGCCTGGTTTCAACGAGATAGTCAGCATTATAAATAAAAGAAAAATGGGGTCATTCCAAAATTTTCATATTGTCGTTTGGACCGAGCAAAGTCCGATCCTTAAAAAGAGTAATCTTAAAAACTCACTGTTTTGGCGTTCAGCATTATTTCAAAATTTCAAATTATTTTAAATTACATTGAAGATTGTGAATAGTACATTTTTCTTCATAACTGGAACATAGGTTGTTGTTAATGTTCGCCGTTCTCGAATGAAAATATTTTCAAGTAATAACTTAATAAGTTTCCTAAAAACAGAAAAGAACAAAATTTAAATTGAGCTTTTTATCGAATCTAAGAAATTTGACCAATAACATTAAATTATTTTTTCAAAATAACAGCACGCGAGCTTGGGATCTAAATTTCAAATTATGGGGGTAGGTCGTACTGTTTTAGTTTA
This sequence comes from Oikopleura vanhoeffeni, assembly GCA_004367855.1. Lineage (NCBI taxonomy): Eukaryota > Metazoa > Chordata > Appendicularia > Copelata > Oikopleuridae > Oikopleura > Oikopleura vanhoeffeni. The sequence goes on along the minus strand of SCLH01001126.1, from coordinate 13,694 downwards.
CTTGACGTCTACAAATAGCCACGCAAAATTGCTTATTCGAACGATTGAGAAGACCATTAAAAACTGATGTGAAAAATTTAAAAAATAAAAAAAAATTTATTCATCTTCGAAAAGAAAAAGCTTCTTTATTTATCTTTCTTATTTTCGAAATTAAATACCTGGGTTGTTAGTTTTGGTTGTAGTGGCGAGTTGTGTGGTTGTGCCGTGGTTGTGATGCGTTGTTGTGGTTGCTGAATTAGTAAAGTCAAAATTTTTGACATGGATTAATTTTCTAACAATAAATTTTTATGCGGCGCCGGTATAAAACAGTTTCGTGGCCTTGGTTTCAATAAAAAACGTAGATGTGTGTGAAATTAATAACTCAATCAAACGCATCAAATAAAAATGGAATTGAGAAGATTTTTTGAAATTAATCCTGAAGTGACGTCATTCATGACGCAAACAAAGTAATTGAGATATGAAAATCTCAAATAAAAATTCCGCGATTTCCGGCAAATTCGGCGATTATGGAAAAAAAAGTTATTTTAGCTAAAAATCGTGGGATATTGCGTAGTTTGTATTTTTATAGAAAAGGAACATAAATTGTTAAAAAAATATGTTTTAAATCAAAAACACACTTTGTGACGGGTGATCATTTCCACATTTATCAGTTACCTTGATTATTGGAGTATAATTCGTCGTGAATTGTTTCTTATCGCAGACTCATGCCCACATTCTCACCGAAAACGTCTATAAGGCCGGATTGTCTTCGCTAAAAGACATTTGTGTTTTGGATTACATTTTGTGCACTGTTTCACCGTATCAGCCTCGGTGCTGCAAAATGTGAAAGCAAGACATGCTCTGCTGGTAACACCTTATCCTGCACATTAAAATGGAAAATTGAAAGCCTGGGTAAACGAGATAGTCAGCATTATAAATAAAGAAAAATTGGGTTTCATTCAAATTTTCATAGTGTCGTTTGACGAGCAAGTCGATCCTTAAAAGAGTTAATTCTCTAAAAAACTCACTGTTTTGGCGTTTCAGCATTATTTTCAAAATTTCAAATTATTTTTAAATACATTGAAGTTATGTTAATATTCTACATTTTCGTTTTTTCACTTAGAGACATGGTTGTTGTTTTAATGTTCGCGTTTCGAAACTAAATTTTTCAAGCTAATAACTTATAAGTTTCAAAAACAAAAAGTACCAAAATTAAAATTTGAGCTTTTTATCGAATTTAAGAAATTTGGAAATAACATTAAAATTCTTACCGAAATAAACAGCACCGGAGCTGGGATCTAAAATTCAAATATTTGGGCGGTAGAGGTCCGTACTGTGTTTTAGTTACTTGAGGTCTACAAATAGCACCAAATTGCTAGCTGAACGATGTAGAGACATAAACTGATTGGTGATATGCGTTTTCAAGCGGCAAATCCACCCACGAACGAAGAGTTTAAAATAATAATTTCTAACATATCCCTATTAGAGGAAGGTAGATCAAAATGCCTAGGGTAAAATACAATACGACAATTACAAGGTAAAAATTACAAGGTAAAATACAAACCAAAATACAAGAGAGTGAGACGGCCACCAACAATTCAAATCCTCTGAATTGAACCACACAATTGTTTGTATTTTACCTGATGCGAATATTTGATCTACCTTCCTCGTAATAGGATATAACCTCAACCATCGCATTGTTAAACAGTCAAAAAATTGATTTAAACGATGTTTGGCCCCTAAAATAAGTCAAGTTTAAACTCGGTTCGCTCCGAAAATCGCCCAAAAGATTCTTAGTTGTTAATTTTAATCAACCTATCACAAATTGGTGAGTTAATTATAGCCACAAAGGGCATTTAAACTAATGTGTTTGCTCTACTTTGTAATAATTTGATTTTCCAAATCGACTTTGTACGCAAACATAAGGTTTATAAAGTTTTGGTAACGAGGTTTATTTCTATTTTTTGCCAAAGAGTCGGGACAAAAATTTTAAGTGCAAAATTTATATCCTTTTTTTCCATCTAAGTGGATCTTGAAAAATGAGGGTTATCTTTATGGCGCGTTTTCGAATCCCACTTGATGTTGTCCACTTATAGTGATTATGTACTAAAGAAATGCCCAAATTCATCAAAAAACAACCTTATTAGAACATCGACCCCAATATCACGAAAATGACCTCAAAAAATTTCGAAAATGTTCACAGGTGTAATAAAGAGCAAAAACAGTAATTTTTGAATTAAAAATCATGCTCTTAAATGCTGAATTTAATTCTAAACTACGAAAAATTTATCACAAAACACCTTTTTTTCTTATTTATGGATCCGAAAAGGTTGCTAGAAAGCAAAATCACCGAATGCATAAATTTGTAGAGGAAGAGTGAGAAAACCGAAAACGTCTGTGCTTATCTATTTCGACCAACACTCCCATTAGGCAGTTTTAAGTATTCTATTTTATTTAGGTCATAAAATGAGCCCAAAATCGCCTAATGCGTAATATACCCTGAACTCCTCATACCATATAAATTAAAAGAATTTGTTTAGTTACCTCCTCTATAAAGTCGGTGCTGAAAAATTTGATCCGCTGAAATCGCGATAAAAAAAGGTTCTGTGATTTTTTTTGATCTAACCCAACATAGTGCTTTGAATTTTTTTTCGGCAGTTTTTTCTTTTTGAATAAGCTTTGCCTTTCTGATGTCCTGGTTATTTTACACTTAAGGGGGTAACCGACGGAGGACTGTAGTCTCGAGATCTGTCATAAAGTAATTATGATAGCTATATTTATAGTGCTATTGTCATTTCGTGCGCTGGTTTGCTTCAAAAAATATAATATAATACTATAAATATATTTTCGATGCTCAAAATTGTTCAAATTGTCTATATTCAAATCCCTATTAATTCTATATTCTAACATTGATTAAACAATCTCAAAATAATTTAGTCCAAACTAAAGAGAGAAATACACATTTATTGATGAAAGTGCAATATATTGAATTGTCTGACTATTTTTACAACTAATTTCTATTGTTGCAAAACTTACTGACAAAAATGGTTATTCAAAAATTTGATTTTGACTCAAAAAAAATTTTGGAATTTTTCTTTCAAAATCCTATTGTTTTAGTTTAGTAATTTGTTAGTATAATATATATATTATGTTTTTGCTTCTTAAAAAGCTAATGGGAAGTAATATTAAATTGTATATTAAATATATGAATAATTTATTAGTCTTTGTACCCGGCTCGCTCTGCACACTTTTAAAGAAAGTGGCTTTCTTAACAAAAACTTATATTGGTTCGACTAAATTATTATGTACTCTATGAAACATGTGCCTAACACACTTCCCTATATTTATTTGGGAAATATCTCCAAAAACTATATAAAGAAAATCAGGCTTGTACGCTGTAAGCTTAAAATTGAAGTTTTAATCTGAATTTTTTTGTATCCAGAGCTAGATAGAATTGTACCAAAAAAATTGAAAAAAAAAACACTTGGACCCCGTGATTAACCGGCCGGTCCGGGGTCATTATAAAAAACTTGACACCATTTTTTGAAAATATTCATATACAATTATCTTCTAGAATCCGAAGTTTCTGAATCAATACGAATTGCGGTTTATGCTCGAGACTAACGTTGTGAAATCAGTACAAACCCGTCTGTACCCCTTAGATACCATTAATAAAAAGAGTGGCGACCCGTTACCCCCCTTAATGGCGTCTATGTACTTACTTTTTTGTTAAGTATGGTATTATGATTATCTCGGATTTCGGGTAGATTATCAAAAACATGTTTTTTTGCATTCGATTTTCGTACTGAATTCTGCTCAATTCAACAAAATTGGCATTATAACTCACATTCACATGGACCGACTTTGAACTGGATCAAATTGGGTTCAAAATCTCGTTTAGCTTCATAGCTATTGCCAAAATTTAGCGTAATACAATCAATTAATTTCATGGACATTTTATAAGCTGAAAAAACTTATTATATTTTTGAAATTGTTATAAAAGTAGCAAATTTACTTGCATTGAATGTTTAATTTTTAATTTTGTAAGTCAAAAAATCTTAATAACATTTATAAAAATTTATAATCATATTAATTAATCAATTATATAAATACAATACGGTTAAGTATTTTGCTAGGCATTATTATTTTTTTGAACATGGTCGATTGTTCCTGAGCACAACTCTCTTTTTAAACTTACCTTGTACAAAAACCAGCCGCCAACACGCCGGTAATAATACTTTTAAAAAATCGTGCCATTTTGACTCTCAAAATAAATGAATAATTTTTTAGTTTATTAACTGGTCGTTTTTATAAAAGCCTTTATTGCTTTACTAGGTATGCACTCGTTAAAAATCTACGAAAATATAAGAAACCACGAACGGTAGCCTCAGCTAGGTACCAATTCGCGTACCTCATTATAATAAATACCTAAACGAATTTACGCAATTCACGATTTTAAGCTAAAATAAATTCAATTGTCCCATTATCGCCGAAAGTGCCCAGATGTCGCCGAATTTGACTGCCGAAAATCGCCGAATTTGTTTAAGATTGTATATGTGAAATTACTTTGTGGCGTCCTGAATACTTCACTTCCAGAATTAAATGTCTCAATCTACTGCTAATGCAACTTTAAGTTGATTGCGTGATGAAGGTATTAAAAATTTCTACGCTTTAATGATTCACGTCATTCAAACCCTATCGAAAATTCCTTAAAAATTGAAAATGTTTGACATATGACGTCATTTCCAACGCCTACGCTGGTTTTGCATTTTTTGAACGTAAAAATTTATTTTTCCCATTATCGCCGAAAGATGACCAATTATCGCCGAATTGTAATGCCAAAAAAAACTATCGGCGGCATATTGGCCCCCCCTGTATCCTTTTTCAACCTAAGTACATTTTTGCGACCCGCTACCCCCTTAATGGCTTATCAGTAGTTAATAGCGTATCCACAGTATGGATTCCAAACCCATTCACATTGTTGCTTTCGGAAACAATTCATCTCATGTCAAGTTCTTAAATAGCTCCAAATGACCACACGCATGAGAAAAAATCGAGAATCTTTTTTTTAAAACATTTGAAATTTATCCTTAGTTTTTAGCTATCCAAAACGCAAGCGATGAGTCGTTTTCAAAAGTCGAAATATAAACTGTGTGGCCAACCTCTTTTATGACTGGGTGGTTTTATACATGGCAATATTGCACTCTCGCGCATATTGGGAACACAAAAATTATTAAGTCTCGAAAATTAATAAAATTCACCGTTTTTCAGGAAAAAATTTCGATACAGTGCATAAAATTAATGAAAAAACCGTACGGTGGAAATTTCTCTCATATATTCAAGATATAAAGAAGGCCTGGGATCACCAAGAATATCACCAAGAGATAAAGAACAAAATTTTACCGGAAGTTCTCCACGAAATGTTCAATTTATTTCAAAATTTAGTGTTTTAATGTTGTTTCAGATTTTTTTCTCATTATTTAGGTTAAATCCTTGATAGACCATTTTTAATAAAAATCGGAGTTTATTGCTTGATAATAATTAATTGAATATATCAATTGAATTTTATTCTTTGTAATAAAGGCGGTTAGGTAACTCTACGAAGCTCCGATTTCATTCTTTTGCACCCTCTAGTAGAGACCCGTTTTTAGTGAGCAACCACCGATAGTTTTTGACAAATTGTGCGATTATATTACATTGGTGTATATAAACTCTATACTTTTTTTCAGAACATTTTAAATCACAGACCAACACGGGACAAACACGCAAAAAACGTTTAAAAAAATAATTTTAGCAAATTACAATTTACACCAGCCTTTCTCAAAAGCGACTCGATGACAACAAACTCCTGAACAAAAATTGTTTGAAATCGTAGGTGTCAAGACGTTTGAGCAAGGTGTGTAGTTAAAAGATCTTGTTGAAGGCCAGTTTTTGCATATCTCAACAATCAATAATAATCTTTGCCAATTAGCGAGAAAATCCCATCTTGACTTTCGCATAGGGTAATAAACATATGAATAAGTTTAATACTAAATAAAAAGGCCCGAACAACTACTCATTAAAACTTTTAAGCTTTATACCGGCCAAAAAACCGCTTTTCGAACAAAAAAGTCTTTCTTGACTATGGACAATTTATTAATGAGCGGTACTTTTTACTGCTGAGGTTTCATGATTTTTTGGTCAAACCCTTGTGGAATTTCATATATCTGCTCCGGGAAAACTTAGCTCTTCCGATCAGATCACATTTTCTTGCCGTTTGTTTTTTTCCGCATTGAAATTTATTCAGAAAAACCTCCGATCTGATAGAATATATGTGAATCGGAGTGTGATCTTTACTTACAATTTTTTTGCGAAATTTTTATGAGTATTTAAGGTTTTTTATGTTTAAATTGCAAAAACAAGCCTTGAATAACAATTGTGATAATCCAAGAGGTGATCTCGCCAAACCATAGCGATCGAAGTTTGAGGCTTTTCGTGGACTATTAAAATAGCTTTAAAATTCGTGAAACTGTTTTCACGTTGTTTTAGTCATTTTTAAATGTGAAAAAAAAATTAAAAAAAAATTAATCGCCATAAAATAATCACCACTTTGCATTTTGGCAGCACTAACCAAACCCCTGAAATTTATTTGTTGTTAATCTTTAGACAAGTGCTTGTTTTGATGGTCAATTCTTTGTTATTTTTGAAAATAAAACACAAAATCATTGTCATTCGAAAAACCAACTCCAATAAAACAAAATATCTTTTTCATTTTTTTTTTTCGAACTTTCATCCAATAGGCGCAAAAACTATGGCCAGTTAATTGGCCAAAATAATAATGTGGGAAATGTTAAAATTACATTAATTTGATTAGTAAAATAATTCTGTTGGAGATGCTTCAAAAATTCACATTTCCGCAATACTCTGCATCTGAATTATACATAGAAAAAAAATGATCTCATAATTTTCATTTGAATTTTTTTTTTTCACAAAATCCAAATCTAGCTATTTCAGTATTGATATATCACCTTTTATATCCACGCCTTTATCACTCTCTTTGGTCTAGAATGCGTAGCCCACTATATTCCTTTTTAACGTGCTTGATTTAACGTTGTGGCTACGCATTCATTGGTTACCAAACAAGTGAATAAAGGCGGATATAATCAAATTATTGATCTATTTTTCTCAAAATAATTTTATTTTCGGTTCTTAAAAGGGATGCGGTAATAAGTTTGTGAATATTGTTAAAGGAGAGTTACAACCAAAAAATACGGAATTTTCCCGTTTAGTTTAGGGAAAATTTGAACAAAATTTTGTTGAAGGAAACGTAAAAAAAATTTATTATTGCATTTTATTCAAAATTGTACATATATAAGAAAACCATATATGAAACGGATGCTTGTAGAAAGAAGTACAATTTTAGGAAATTTTTTTTTCTTGAAAATTGTTTTGAAAAAAAATTTTAGATGTTTATACATATATTTTTTAAGGGAGGTTAAACGTGCAGCAATACTTTTTTTTGATCAAATTTTTCTGATTTCAATATTTTTACAGGGAAGTGACAATACAGAAAGTGCCCTTTTTTGATGTTTTTTAAAATTATTATGTTGAAATTATTTGAAAATAATTAGTTTTTTGACCATTTACCAATAATGGAAAGGAATAACATTGTCATTTTTATAAATTAGAATGGTTGTGTTTCCACAAGGTTTTATGGCTGGTCGTTTAATGGTTTTTAAATTTTTTTTTAAGGACAGTACATTTTGGATTTCATTTTCGGAAGTTTGAATGATGATTAATTTTCAGACATTCTGTTGAAATGGTAAAACTTAATTGCAATACTTTTAAAGGACGGTTAAAGTTAAATTTGGAAGGGGGGACGTTAAACCGATGTTTTCCATTTTGAAACGCACAATTATGTTGGAGAAATACTTTTTAAGAAAAAAACTGTCATTCATAAAAATTATTCTGTACTGTACGCTTATTTTAAGGTTTTTAATGATTATATTGCTACTAAACTGACTTTTTAAGAAGATTTATTATTTTTGTAAGGTCATTTTTGTTAAAGGCTAATTTTTTTATGGTTGGTTTTAAGGTTATTGTTTAAATTGTAAGGGGGGATATTAAACCGATGTTTCTATTTTTCACCGCTCACTCTTGTTGGAGAAAAACTTTTTACGATATAAACTGTTTAATAATTCTATTTTGTACTGTTTGACATGTTTTACTGTACTTTATTTTGTGTGGATTGGTTTCTAAGAAGGGGGTGACTGTTGAGGTCATGACTGTGGATTGTTATGAAAAACAATCTACAGTCATAGACCTATAAAATATCTTGGGTTTTAGACTGTAGATTGTTTATAACAACAATCTACAGTCATAGACCTAGAAAATAAGACAAATCACAGCTTCTCCCCGAAAACCACACTTCTGTTTATTAGAAGGATTTTATCCGATATACGGAAATAAACCGATTATTATATTTAAATATGTTTTTATATGACTTTTATTGAGATGGTTTATTTGGGTATTTTATAGGAAGGATCAGACTTTCACAGGGCTTGTTAGTGCTCAAAATTGCAAAGTGTGATTATTTATGGCGATTTAGCCTTTTTTATTTTTTTTTTGCATTGAAAAATGACTAAAACAACGTAAAAACAGTTCACGACAATTTTAAGCTATTTTATAGTCCGAAGCTCAAACTTCGATCGCTATTGTCTGCGAGAACACCTCTTGGTTTATTACAATTTTTTATTCAAGGCTTGTTTGTCAATTTCAACATAAAAACCTAATTATCTCATAAAAAGTTCGCCAAAAAAAAACTTGTAAGTAAAGATCACACTCAGATCACGTATTCTATCAGATCGGATGTTTTTCTGAAAAAAAATAATCGGAAAAAAAACGAACGGCAAAAAATGTGATCTGATCGGACTAGCTCGGTTTTCTCAAACAGATAAATGAATAACTCCACAAGTTTTGACCAAAAAATCTATGAAACTCAGCAGTTAAAAGTACCCTCATTGATAAATTGTCATAGTCAAAAAACTTTTTGTCGAAAAGCGATTTTTGCTTTAAATAATTTTTGTTCTTATATCGCCGAGAGTGCCAATATTGCCATGTATAAAACCACCTCAGTCAAAAATAGGTTGGCCACACAGTTTATATTTCGAATTTCGGAAACGACTCATCCGGTTGCGTTTTAGATAGCCTAAAAACTAAGGATAAATTTCAAATGTTTTAAAAAAAAGATTGTCGATTTTTCTCATGCGTGTGGTCATTTTGAGCTATCTAAGAACTTGATGAGATGAATTGTTTCCGAAAGCCAAAATGTGAATGGTTTGGAATCCATACTGTGAATACGCTATTTACTACTGATAAGCTCTTAAAGGCTGCTATTTCGTTGGGAAAAAATATGATT
>SCLH01001125.1:456415-479864 GCA_004367855.1 Oikopleura vanhoeffeni | reverse complement strand
TAACAATCAAGTAATATGAAAAAACCATTTCAATTTTTGTAAGCACTTCACCAGAAGAAAATTCAAGTTTCGAACAAACCTTCCATTCACTCCCCAATTGGATTGTTTTGCACCACTTATCATCAATTTCACAAACATTCGAAAAAAACAGCAAAAGATAACAAATGTGAAGACCAAAATGACGAACATTACAAATTCCAGATATTTTCTTTTTTTCTTCAAAATTGTTCTCGAAAATAAGTGAGAGAATTAACAAGGCTGTCTGCAGACGAGCAAAAAATCCAAAATCTGCATTTTTTTAAAAGGTTAAGCATGTCTCATACCCAAAATTTGTCAAAAACTCCGATTTAAGTTTGACTTACAAGCAGGCTTGTAAAAGGGATGGGATTTGCGTGGGTTTTCCATCTCTTTTTTGCGTAGGTTTAAGCAAAAGATAGTGAAAAAATGGGGATGGGGATATAAATTCAGGTCGGGGATGCATCCCTTTACAAGCCTGCTTACAAGCCTGATTATGTTTGGTTAATCTCAAATTTAATCAAAATTGCTTGTTAAGACTAATCTGAATCAGATCCTATCGATCCCATAGGTCGTTTTGGTCATTTAGAGACCTTCAAAATCCTCGTTGCTCAGGTTCACCCATCCTAAATCTGATGCTTTCATCTTCGCCTATTTGCTCTTGTAAAGTGTTATAGGAAAAACTCAGTAAATTTCTAATTGTTCAGCATTTTTTGGTCAAAATACAGTACGGATCTTTTTAGCCTGAGAAATGCTTTATTCACAACATTTAAAGTTCCGACGCTCATTGGTTAATATAGCTAATCAGAAACCTTTAAATTCATATTGATCAATGAGCGGCGAGAGTTCAAATGTCGTTAATAAATCATTTCCCAAGCCAAAACGTTCTGTACTTTCAAAAATGATTTAATCATTTATTTTTTAAAGATTTGAGGTATGCTTGAGCCTATAATTTTGTAGAAAACTTTAATCGCTAGTCTATTTATGACTTAATTATTTCAATAATAAATCATATAAATAAATCAGGTAATAAAAAAACTTCATTTTCAAGTTTGAAAATTTTCCTTTCCGTTTCCGTCATATAAAACGAGTCGTTTTTCTCTTCGACGGTTGTATCCATTTGCAAGAAAAATCTCAAATGGTTTCAGGAAAGACTAATTTTCGTCTAAACTTGCTCTTTTTGATACGAAAGCTGTTGAATCGAGATCATCCAGTTAATATAAATCCTAGGTTAAAATAAAGATTGTCATCAAATGAGATTAGACGATGTATTAAAGGTTAATAATTAAACCGAAGATGTTGAGTGGGTTTATTTCATTAATAAAAAAGACTTATGGTTTTTGGTCAATGTGCTAATAAATTACCATTTCTGCATACCCTTTATAAGAACGAAGTGCCTCTCTATGATAAAGATAGGGCAGACAATAAAGGAAAACGATTCCCAGAGTTTGTCCTTCCCCTTCTCACTTCCCTTCTCCTTCAACTATCGTTCCCTTTTTCTCGAGTTTCCTTTGAGAATCGTTTCCTTCCTTTTTCAAAGAAGAACCAAAAAATGTATGGATGGCGACTTTTAAAATATTTAGAACTATTTAACTACTAGTTAACTGTGGATTCCCCTCAATAATTAAAAAAATATTTCTTAAATTTCCAAAGAGGGAGCAAAACCTTAAAATTTGAGAATTTTGTAAAAATAACAACTTTTCTAGAAAATTCGTACCCATTGTGAATCAACCTCAAAAATTAGAAAATCAAATAATTTTTCCAAAAATCACCACAGACGGAGTCAGAGAGATAAATTGTCCAAACCGTCTAAATTCTGCCGTTTTAAAACAAAACATCCGATAAAGTTCTTAGATGGCTCAACATCAAACCGATTTTTTTAATTTTTGTGCGATTATAAGGTTTTTCTTATAAGTTTTTGAAACCAACTATTGTTTTTTTACTCATTTCTTGAATTTTTGCTCATTGTGAGCTATCTTTAAGAGGGTAGGTGTCGCTTTTTGTAACTTAATCACCTCCAGAAAGTCTAGGCATTGTGGAAAAAATCTGAGGATACTTGTTTGTAGATCTACTTCGTCTAACGAATAAATTCAAAATCACATTGTTACATCACACCACCAGGGGTGAGTCTATTCTAGAACACTAAACGGTTTATAAAAATCTATCTTCTTTTAGACCCCACATACAAAGCGTCTCAAAATTACAACAAAGTAGCGAATAAATGAGAACAAAAATGTGATGAGAAGGATTTTTTTCAAATTTGACCTTTTTTATTCTAAAATCTCACTGAACAGGGCCGATTTTACCAGTTTTTAAACTTCAAACTCTATCTTTTTTTAGACGAATGTTTGGAATAAATTCGTTTTTTCGACTAAGGTAGATAAATATAATGCGGTTAATGTGATGAAAAGGAATTTTTGATTCATATTTTGGAATTCTAGAAAATTGATTTTAAGTGAACCGGTAATAAAAGGTTCGAAAAAAAAGTTCATCTGATTGGAACAAAAATACTACCAAATTTAAGCTGAAAAATCACTGATAAAAAAATCTACTTACAGCTAATCGAAATTGTGAACCAATCAGCGTCAAATTCGATAATTAGGTTTAATATTTTAGCTTAAAAATAATTGAAATTTCTAGAATTCGATTAACACATTCCGATAATTTTAATGTCATGCATCGTTTTAGACGGGTCATATTCACCAATAAAAAATGTCCATATCATGGTGGAATACCGGTTTTATGCGGGTTAAAGAAAAAAAATATGAGAATTTTGAAAATTCTAGATTTTTTTCTAGATTGTTTTGAAAAAAATAATTGCCGCCATAAGATCCCTTGGATCAACTTTAGTCATAACCGATATTAATGTATCATAAATTGATTCTATAAAGGGCTCAAAAAATCCGACACCCACCCTCTTAAACTCAATTTGTGAATTCGTTTTGTACAGCCGGCATGTAAACCACACAGGTTGGTAAAAGGATATATCTGAGAAAATTACATGATTAATTTTTGGTCATTTAATCTCTTCATTATCTTGACTTGGTTTCTTCTGTTTTGTTGTTAAATATATTTTGTGCGATATGTAAGAAAAAATAGTCCTGTGTATTGATAAAAACAAATTAATTCAGATGATTAATTTGCCGAGCATAAAAGGAATCAGTGTGAAAAATTTATTTTAATGTGTATTACATGTGTTAACTTATATTCAAGGCAGTGTGTGTTAACTCATATATGTGTGTTAACTTATATTCAAGGAATACGTTAAAGAAAACGCCGTTACATAATTCATCACGCAAGTTTAAGTTTATCACGACCAATTAGACAGCTTAATTTTCCAGGAACTCCATTTTTCGATTTTTTGCAATTTTTTCACAAATACAGTAGTTTAACCGAACTTCTCTATCTTTTATCACTCACTACTAATACACTTTTATGGTTTTGTTCCAGATTTTTTTTGATTCTGTTACATTTTGAGCTAATAACAGACTTGTAATTTTTAACAGTGGAACTTGCAGATCTAGAATTCTTATAATCATGGAGAGCAAAAAAGAATAAATATAAACAAATTTAAGATTTTTCTGCATAAAAATATCATTTTCCGAAATATAATTCTTGTTCAATATATTTATTGCTGGATCAGCGTTTTAATCAGCTAAAAGTTATCAGAGTTTGACCAATAATTTCTGATCATGGGAAATTGAAATCTGAAGTTTTGATCTTTTTCAAATGCTAGGAACTAATTCATTTTAAAATTGAATTCTTGAACTATTTTATTTTTTTATTTAATTTTTGAACTATGAAAATATTAAATTCAATTTTATCAGTTTCCGTTGCATTTAACATTGAGCCAAAAGTTGGAGAATGTGTCTGGCTAGCTGGTTCATCTGGTGCTCACCTCAGTCAGGAATCATAATTTTTAAAGTATACATTTTTGACCCGATTTTTCGTCGCCTTTTATCTTTTATTTTTTGCTATAAAAATACGTAAGCCAAAAGTTTTTAAGTTTGTGTAGAATAAAAAAAGGGGTCGCAAAAATACGAATTTTTAATAAGTTTAAAAAAAATGCAGGTTTTAATGAAAAATAGAAATTTCATAAATTTGTATTTATTTAATAGTGCTTATTTCTGTCCACGCACGTTTCAAAGCGAAAAAGAGGCTGTTGAAAACGTCGACGGAAATTCCTGCTTATAATAAATCTAAGTTTTTTAATGTCAGAAATTTTCTCTACTAGACTTCTGAGACCGTTAAAAGTTGTCTACCTGATTTTTACATTGATGGAGCTTGCGGTTCTGGAAGTAGGGATGATTGCAGACTGAGGAGTTCAAAAGCTACCGATTCGTTCGGAATTCACTGGTAAGAACAAATCAAATAAATTTATAACTTTATTAGCCAGAAATTAACGAGAATAAAAAAATAAACAAATCCTGGCATTTCTGTACCATGGAATTAACTCTCATACCATGAAAACCAGCCAATGATGAGATCTGATGAAAGTTTTACATTAAGTATCGGTAGTTAAAAAAAACGATCAATTTGCCTTTCCAGGAAAACGAAATAATAATTGTATGGTGATTGTTGATTTTCTTGGATTTTTTCGTGGGAAACAGCTGATTTGAGTGAATTTGAGTGAACGAAATTTTCGATATCATAGAGTATCTTTAATAGATGCTAAACTTTTGAAATTCAAAGCTTTCCTTAAAAAATCTTCAAAGCGTCATGAGTACAAATTTGTTGAGAGTCAATTTTGTTAGTAAAAATGACAACAGTGGACTATGGTGGATTTTGAATACGATAACACTTTTTTTTACATCGATGTTCTCAGATTACTTTCATTTTGGGCTCACTTGTTCGCCGTACGCTAAAACCTGTGTGGAGAGATCGCAGGAGGCGTTCAAAATTTAAAAAAATGACTGAATTACACCCAAAATTCTACCACAGGGTCAATCGCCACCGGAGATCACGAAAATGATTAAAAAAAACTCTGCGAAAGTGACGGCAGCAGCAAAATCGATAAATCACAAAGAAATCAAAAAATCGAAACCTTCAAATCAGGGGATCGCATACGCAATGGTAAAGTTTTCTAGGGTTTTTTCAGATATTCTGAATTCGACCTTAGGGTCCCACAGGACGTGTAAGTTCAAATTTCGAGGGATCAAATGTTGGATGTCGAAAATGTCTTAATTACACAAAAAAATCTACCAAAGGGTGAATCATCAACAAAGATCATGAAAATGACCCTAAAAAATCTGGAAAAACTTTCTACGAGTGACACACTGAGCACAAAATGAAACTGATCTGAGAAACTGATCCACCAATATATACGCTTTAAAACTAGAAAGTTGGAAAACCTTGAACTTAAAAAAGAAGTTCATCGAAAATTATATTCCCAGAAAATAAAGAATTCAAGTCTTCAATTTGTTTTATTTTATATGTCTTATTTCAGTTGTCCTGGTTCTCGAACAATGCCAGTTGGTGAAAAAGTTGGCTGCACATGGTTTGGTGCGGGCAGTGGAGTTAATCTTGATTGCCCTGATAATTCTATGCCTTTTGGAAGATGCGAAACCAGTCAAATTACAAGTGGCAGAGGAGATTGCAATAATATAAGCCACCAGGTAATTAGTCATGTTTTGAATAAATATCTGAGGAACGGACCGAGAAACCATATTTGAGGGGGTGGTCAATGCAAATCTGGACAAAAATGTGTTAGGAGCTTATTTTTCCTAGAACGTTCAAAACTTTATATATTCTGTATTTGAACTTGATAAGTGGTATTTTTAGAGTCCTTACTACCCCCGGAGGTACTATTCTAGAAAGTAGTCTTTTTTGATGGCAGTTTGATTTTGATTTTCGAAGCTTAATTTTTATCGCGGAAATATCAAAAGTATATTTTCTAAAACTTTATTGAATTCTGCGTCGGATGGGACTTTTAAATTTAATTTCAAATACGAAATTGAAAAAAAATATTTTTTTTTCGACGAAAATTTAATTTTGACATGTGACTACGACCACTCTGGAAGACAACTGAGACGTTTAATGAAAATTCTTTGAGTCAAGTTTTATGAACGATTGTTCAACCTATGCGGAAATAATAATCGAAAAAGGAATTTTCAAATTTTTTCAAAATAGTTACGCTTTGAAAACCCATGATTTTAAGGCTAAAATTCCCGTTTTTTCTAGATCTTAAGCGCTATGTATTTAGTCGAAAATTCTTTGATTGAAGTTTTGTAGATATGATCAATTCTGTAAAAAATAAATCAAGTCTATACCTCTTAAACTCCGGGCTAAATTACATTTTTAATTTTTCAAAAAGAAATTTTCAAACGTCATTTTCGGCAGAAGTGACTATCAGTGCGACCAATTTTGACCCTGACTCGACGCTCTGACTCGTATATTGTCTCAAATATTTCATGTCTGGTGGTTTCATATTTTTCTTGTTTCTACATTCAGCGTGAAACCGACTACAAAATTACCTTTTTGACCAATTTTGCGTTGACCACCCCCTTAAATTTTATGCATTAACTCTTATATTTAACTCTTATAAAACATCACCTCTTGGATTTTTTCTATAAGGAAAACTATAGTATGAAAATTTTCTATGCACACAAATTTAACAATACTCAACTGAGTTGACACTTGTTGTTTCCGTTTTGTTATTATTCCAATTTCTTCCGATTCGATGTTCAAATTCAAACATTGAAGGCAGCTTAAAAGCCATCACTAACATGCAAGAGTAATTCTGTCAAGGCATCATGCGGAGTCACCGATAAT
Source organism: Oikopleura vanhoeffeni (assembly GCA_004367855.1). Classification (NCBI taxonomy): domain Eukaryota; kingdom Metazoa; phylum Chordata; class Appendicularia; order Copelata; family Oikopleuridae; genus Oikopleura; species Oikopleura vanhoeffeni. Next base: position 473,078 of record SCLH01001125.1, on the reverse strand, counting down.
TAGATTGTTTATCTTTTATATTTTGCACAGAATCAAAATACCATATTTCAACTGACATTATTTATAATTCAAATAACTATTTAAGGGGGTATGCGACTCTGATTTGATATTTTCTCGGTGAAATATACCGAAAACTAACAGTTCATGAGAAAAACCGAAAATGCTTATTTGTTGATCTATTCTCTTCTTGCGAAAAATTACATCACAAATTATTTTTGATCGTTGCACCAATAGGTACAGTATCGGAACAAGGTGACATTTTCCGAACTGCAAAAACTATCTCCTTCCAGACGGTATATCAAATTGAGCTCAAATTTTTACAGATCACGTAACGGTAGTATGTCAATCTTTGATCGTCGAGCTTTTTTTGATCCGGCGACGGAACAATTCTAGAACGCCAAATAACTGACGATTTTTCACAATTTCAGACTTCAAAATCTATCTCCTCCTAGGATATATTTGCAAAATGACTCAAATTGTTATCAAGTCTTCCTAAGAACAATTGTGAGGGACCACCATCGGGCTTTTTTTCAATTTCAAGCTTAAACTCGAAATATGATTTTTTTTTGTCATTTTCCAAAAAACATTCGAAAAAAAAAGTGCTTCGATTTTTTCGAAAGCAGGCTTAAAAGAAAGCTAGTGAAACACTGATGAGAAAGTTGGCTAACGTCAAGTCGATATTTTGAAGTTGTGGTCAAATTGAGAACGTTATTTTTAACTCATCTTTCAAAAAAAATACTTAAAAAAATCGAAAAAATAAGCGAAATTTCGAAAAATTTTTTTTTGATGGGTTTCGAACACTAAATTATCTCCGTATCAATTTGGAGCATTTTTAATGCCTCTAAGGCCTTTATTAAATCAGAGTCGCATACCCCCTTAAATAAGGCCATTGGCCCGAGAACGACATTATTTATTTTTGGTTAATTTTCACTCCAGGTAGTGGAGTCAAAAAAAAACTTTATTTCATTGACCGCCACCTGGTTTTTAAACTATCTTATGGCTTTGGCTCTTTTTAAGTTGAACTAAATCATCTTAATCTCATTTCAAAAGTTTGATTTCAAGATTGAGACTCAATCATTGAGTACCACTTCCGCAAAAATTTTGAATTTTTACCAAGAAAGTTACAGAAATTAAAAAAAAAATTTTATAGAAATCTGGAACAATTATAATTAAACCAAGGCAACGGAACTTTTAGACTTCCGAATTTTCTTCGAAGCTCTACAGGCCAGTTATGTCACTCAAAAAAACCTTCGCCATTTTCAATTTTTTTTGCTTGTTATTATTCCACTAACTGTTAACATGATTAATAATCATTGATTATGTCTCCTTAGGCTGAATGCTGTATTTCTGAATTAATTCCAGAAAAAACAAAATGTGGGTGGATTTATGATACTTATGGTAAAAAAGTAATGTGCCCATCAGGATTAGCAATCGGTGGATTCTGTGGTAGTAATAATCATGGAGATTGTGATGATGGCATGAACTTTGTTGGTATCAAATGTTGCCCACCTGTACTTTAACTGAGTTCACTGTATTTATATATTTATAATGAAGCAATATTTTAAACCAATCTCTAAGAAATTTATAAATATAATTGAATTCATTGATAAATATATTTCGAATTTTTATGGTCTTCATCAGTACGCTATAATTATCTGAAACTGGCGACATGAAGTGACAAAATGTGCTAGAGATAACAAAAAAGTAATCAACAAATATTTTTTCAGGAAAAACGAAGCATATTTGGCCATAGTGTTAACCAAAAGTTCCAAGAAATTTAGTCGATTATAAAGTATCAGCGTCATTAACAAAATTTTGGCCATTCATATTTAATTTCAATAAATTTACAATGTCGACGCATTATGAGTGGAAGTTAATTTGAACACACAGACATTTAACCAGTTATAGTCTATGCGGCCTAGACTTTGCCGATTTCAATAATCTTTTAAATTCTTTCAAAAATAGTATATTCCCCTTTCACACTTAACCAAACATTTTGGCCCAAATCTTTGTCATAGTGTGAAAGCGGGGTATAAAATAAAGAAGCCGAATAAATTTTGACAAATGTTTAACGGTTAATTGTTGCAGGATAACCGACAAAAAGGTCGCAGTATTTCCAAGATATTTTTCTAGAATACTTTAATAGAAAATTTCTCAACTTTCGAATTAAAATTCGAAAACCGTCATTTTAAATCTATAAATTGAGAACTTTGATTGCTTCATACACACCTAACCATTCTTTGAGTTATCGAAAGAAATTGTTGTTTATCTTGTCCGCAGCCTGACGTTTACTATTTTTTGCCCGGTACCTGTGATAAGCTTCAAAGTCATTCTTGAAAAAAATAGTTTTTTTAATTTTAAGTAAATTAGAAAACATCAAAGGACCAAGATCTCCATGCAGAAATATTTAAAAAGTGTGGTCGAGAATACGTATGTCATTTAAAATTATTTGATGCAACCCAGACCACTTCTCCTTTGATCACGTTTTGCATTGACTAGTTAGCTCGACAGAGTCTTCATCGACTAAATCTCTTCGAAAGTACTTTGACAGTAAAAAATTCTTGACTTTGTCAATGCCGGATTGCCAACTTCGCCTTGTCAAATTTCGGTCTTTGTTTTAATTGATTTGTTCTTGTCTGTCATGCGGCATGAGTCATGACTGATGCGTTGTATATGGGATAATTTTATTATCAGATTCTTACAAAATAAGATTAAATGATGAAAACCCAAAACTCTCCTTATATTTAATTGTTCAACTTCATATATCCTTGACACTTGTAGTATCCAACTGACTCGATGAGTTTCCTCGATAAATAATGTTGACACAGCGCTCTATAGAGTATATTTGAACGCGGACGACTGGAAGCCTACCTGAATTTGAGCCTCAAGTTTTGACTTTTGAGAGATTGAACGCCTCTTATAAGAGTAATCCGGTTTCAAATTTTGAAAATAAAATCTAAATTTAAAAAGAGTTGAGAGTTTCTGAGAGGTCTTCAATGTCTCTAGAATCATGACATTGGTATTGCAGTTTGAACGGTTAAAGACACAATTTTTTGTCGGACAACCAAATTAGAAGATTTTAAAGGGGTTTGCGAGATATATAATTGCATTTTCATAGAAAAACTACATTTTTATTAAGCTTTCGATTCGCACATTCTGAAGATGATTTGAAAAAATCGACAGCTTAATAAAAATGTAGTTTTTCTATAAAAAAATGAAATTAGAAGATGTACATTATTGTTTCCTAAACGTCGTTTATGTCCTTTTATACAGCAATTTTTCTTAATTGGGCAATTTTTTTACCAGGTCTCAAGCAAAGTATAATCAATTTTGGCTGTCTAGCCACCTGGTGAAAAAAAAGTTGACTATTGAAAAAAAATCTGACTGTTAATATTTTTTACGAAAAATAAATCAAATTATTATTATTGTTGGTTTATTTGCAGCCTGGGTAAGACCGTCTACAATGATTTAGTTTTCCGTTATATTAAGAATACTAGTCACATCGCAAATTCGGTTTAGTAATATATGAACTTTTCTAGAGGTGAACATGTTTGTGGAAGTAAAAATTAATGTAAACAGTTTTTTCATCCTTTTTTAAAAAATTTTCATCAATTTATTATTTTTGGTTGCTCTTTACTGCTCCCAGTTTTCCTTTGTTTTTTTTCTTATTCCGTTGTCTTTTTATTGTACCAAAAAAACATTAGGGTNNGGTAAGACTGAAGCACTCCCATGTACCGTTTTCAGCGGTCTTTTTTGAAATATGTTCACAAAAATAATCCTTCTAATTTCTACCCTTATGTCTTTACAAGGTATTTTTATGTCATTTTTATTGACGTCGGGATCTTATTTTTATTTTTTGTAAAAAAAAAAACAAGTGTTGTTTTTATTGGGCATCAAAAAAAATAAAAAAAACATTTTCTATATTTTTTTATAATTTTTCGGTTTTTCAATTATCCCCAAGTTTTGGTGTTTATTTTATTCAGCCTGTATAATTCTAAACACGGGTTAATAAACAAATTATGATATGAAATTACAATATAAAATTGTATCTTGTCAACGTTTTCGATTTTTATTAAATCATCTTCAGAATGAGAACAAAATAATTTTAGTCGCAGAAAGTTCGATCGAATCAATTTGGCGATTGGGCTCTCAGATGATTGCCAAATTTTAGCTTAATTGTGAAAATTTTAACAAACTCGCAGTTAACATTTACTTAGAAACGTCATATTTCTATGCTCGTGTTGCTTGTTTATATACGGTTGATTAAGAGTGATATAAAGACCTTCAAACACTTTTCGGTGATATGTGTTGTGAAGGCCTTTTTCCAAAATTTTAAAATGTTCATGTAGAAACGAACGTAATTGTTCAGCGGGAATTTTTTGAATGTAGCTTTTACGAGAACTTTCGCTCTGATTGCGGGTTGCGGTATAAAAAACGCCGCCTATGAAGCCATCAAAAAAACAAAAACGATTTTTCAAATTTTCAAAAATGTCCACAGATAGTGCTCAAGAGCAAAATCACTAATTTTTACTTTAAAATTTGGCAAAATTTCTTCTCAAAATCTCCCGTTTTTGGTCAAGCCAAGTCAATCCAGGTCAAAGCTAAGTCAGCCAGCATACCTGGCTTGATATCAAAGCCAAGTCAAGCCAAGGGTCTTTTGGCTTGACTTAGCTTGCTAACGCCAAGTCAAGTCAAGCCACCAAGTCAAGCCTGGCTTGCCGAGGCCTGGTCAGGTCAACAAGAATTTTTTACGGAATTCTTTCTATTCCCCTATTCACACTTTTGTTAATATCTCGGCCCTGATTAGGAAACGTAGTGTGTTTTTAAGTAGTAAGGCTGGGATGTTCACAAAAGTGTGAATAGGGGATATTCAGGGCAGTGATTAGTATGAGTGTGTACGTGAGAAGATGTTGTGGTTCTATGGTGCAAAATTCGAGAATGAAGAAGTTTTTTGTTTTGCCTTTATATACAGATTCACACGCACACTCAAATTCGTATACGAAATTTGAATTGTTATAAAAACTTTTTTTAGCCTTCATTCTAGGCAAAATTACACCGTGTTATTTTATGGCTGAAAAAACAATAGAAAAGCGAAAATTGGGAGTTGCCTTTCTCAATATTTTAGATATTTGTGAGGCAATGTTTGAACATCGAAATGATGTGAATGGTATGGACATTGTATGAAATGATATGTCGGATTTTTTCTCTCCTCTTCACTGCGAAGTTTATTTTCGGAGGATGCGAAATTTCTAGCTTTTATTTCTGCTATTTTCTGACCCATAATACGGGATGGGAACAGATTTTTCAAAAAAATATTTTTTGTATTTTCAATGGCTAAATCCCTTGAAATTTCATCTGATGTTGTTTTATTACACCGAAATATTTCACCATTGAAAGTTGACTATTTGTAACTTTTGGGCGAAATTGAGTTTTTGAAGTTAACTGTTTTATCAGTTGCGGTAGGTTTTCTATACTGTTTAACATTAAATTTACCGTTTTTTAAAATAACAGTACTGTCTAAAAAATTAATTTCCGAATTTATCATTTTTTCAAATGTGAATTTTAAAAGAGGATCGAATGCAATTAATTTCTTTATGAGCCTATCAGTATAACTTTCCTTGACTACAACTAATATGTCATCGACATATCGTACATATCCTAAAATGTTTTCATTTTCTAGATCAGTTCCAATTATAGAAGTTTCATAGAGCGAACAAAATATCGTCGCTAAACTTGGTGAGAGTTTTGAACCCATTGAGCAACCTTGGGTTTGTCTTAAAAATCCGTTAAGTGCTTCAAAACTATTGAAGGCAAAAATACAGATTTAAAGAATTTTTTTAATTTGTCACGTGACGTCGGTTCTACTGGTCTATTAACCAGCCCTTTGTTCACTTTGGCAATCATCTGAGAGTCCAATTGCCAAATTAATTCGATCGAACTTTCTGCGATTAAAATTATTTTGTTCTCATTCTGAAGATGATTTAAAAAAAACGAAAACGTAAAAAAAATTCAATTTAATATAGAATTTCATAATAACCAATGTCACAACACAAACAAAATAGATAATGACATACGGGATGAGTTGAATTTTGTTGTTAATCATTTAATCCAAGTTCCGAAAACTGTTGACGGTTATATTTAAGTTGCAATATAATTTGGTTTTTTGGTCGCAGAATAACTAAGAAAAAAATTTCAATATTTTCTGGTTCTTTATTTTAATCACAGGTATGCTGAAATTTTTTAAACATTCGGATCAAGATTTATTTTTTTTTCCATTTCAAGATTATGAGCTTCGATTACTTTTTGATGCACTACATTATTTGGAATACTGAAAGTACTTTTTGAAAGATCTTTTCAAATATACTATTGAAAACCCCGATTTACAACTTCTTAGCGACGACCACGCCTTGAAGACGCTCTGAAAGAAAAATGTTTTGTTTTTATTTCAAAACATTATAAAAACACAACTTTGAGCATACAATTTCTATGAACCTTTTCAAAATTAAATCGAACCCTCATACACAAGGATATCTTGACAGAGTTTTTTTTTTAATTTATCTTGAAAATAACTATGACAATTAAAAAGTCATGATTTTGTATGATTGCGTTCCAAATGTCGTATTTTCATCGTTGTATTGCCAACTTTGTATCATCAATGTCATATTTTGGTCGTTGTTTTTTATTCAGAAGTTCTTGTCTGACATGCGTTGAAATATCGGAGGACAAAAATAGTTCGTTAATTAGCAAGATTTCAAATTAGATATTGTCCTTAGCTGAATATTATCACCGATATGAACAGATACTTCCAACATAAAATCTACTGATGAGAACCAAGAACTCTGCTTATATTTGACTGTTCGGATTCATAGCCTTGACAGTAAGAATATCCTGCTGACACGAGGAATATTCTTGGCACTGAGATCATTAATCCGGTTCAAGATATCAATTATCTACAAATTTTGAACTTGGCGTCTCAAGAGACCGCAGAACTCTTAAAATTCAGTTTTTCAACAATTATCCGGTTTTAGAATAAATTCACGTTAATAAATCCGGTTTAAGAATAAATTCACAATTTTGATTATTAATAATTTCAGAGAGCTCTTCCAATTCTTGAAGAGGGTAATGGTAGAATGAGACTTCGGACAGATACAGTCAAACAATATATTAAGAAGATCAGTCTATCATGAATCATGATTAATTTTTCATTTTCGTTTATCACTGAAACATTTTGATTCAATCCTCAAATTTTCAAACAAGCAAAATTAATTCACTGTTATTAAACGTCAAAGTCAAACTTAATTTATCAGGCCCTTCAAGGTCAATCTAGAAGACTAAAGGGTTAAATGTTAAAATGCAAAAATTGATCATGCAATTATTTTCAAGCGCATATAAAACTAGCTGACACTACATCAAATGAAATTCTTTATCAGATGATATGATTTTTTCCAAAAAACTGTTATTCGTTGAAAATTAGGTTGCAAACTTTAGCTCTTACATTTTTTTCGATTTTAACATTTTATCTCCGACCAAATATTAACATTAAAGCTTTATAGTTGTTTTTTTCTACAAAAAAAGTTTTTCAAAATTTTTAGCGTTCACAGTTTACTTGGCAGCTATTTTTAATTAATCCACGAATGTTCAGCTGGAACGTGAGATAATGATTTTCTTAAAAAAATTCAATAAAAATCAAAGCATTGTTGTCAACTATTTTTGCAGGATATTAAAAAATTATTATAATTATTATATTTCTCACGAAATCAGCCCATAATTTACGCTCATAAGTCATGTGGTATTATACGGTCAGCAAGTTCAAACGCGTAATTTATAATCATGGGAAACTAAAATCTGAAGTTTTTTGTCTTCTGAAAATGCAACGAACTAATTTATTTCGAAAATTAATTCGTAAACTTTTTATTCCGTTATTTCTTCGTGAACAATGAAAACTTTAAATTTCATTTTATCAGTCTCTGCTGCATTTATTCTTGAGCCAAAAATTGGAGAATGTATTTGGCTTGCTGGTTCATCTGGGTCTCACCTCAGTCAGGGCTCATAAGTTATAAGTCATAACTTATCCAGATATTAAGGACATTTCAAAGCTTGTCTATCAGAGTTATGAGTCCGATGAAAGTTGTCTACCTGATTTTTACATTGATGGAGCTTGTGGTTCTGGCAGTAGAGATGATTGCAGATTAAGAAACTCAAAAGCGACTGATTCTTTCGGAATTCACTGGTGAGAACCAAAATCAGGAAGACTTTTGATTTTATTGGCTCACAAATTTTTTCTCGAAGAGCCAATCATTATATCAGTAACAACCTGTTTCAGACGTAATTTTTTCTTGAAGTTTTTTTTAGGTTATTTTTAGCGGAATATGGATTACCCGCTTACAGAGTACGAAATCCTAAAAATATTGAATGATACTAACAACGCAAGATATTAGCACCCAATCAAAACCCTTGATTTTTCATTGATCAGATTAAGAAAGGATCAACCAATCAAATGCTCAGATTTCGCATTTTTCAAATATTAAGAATTTGTACTCTGAGGGCGGATGATCCATATTGCCATAAAGCATTTTTTATAACTTTCTACAAGTATAGTAAAAACGCTGGCACAATGCAAATTTTATATATTAAAACTTTTCAAGTATTAAATTCTAGTATATAATTCGAAAACGTTGTATTTAAGTTGTCCCGGTTCTCGAACGATGCCAGTTGGTGAAAAAGCTGACTGCAAATGGTTCGGTGCTGCCAGCGGAATTGATGTTACTTGCCCAGAAACTTCGATGCCATTTGGAAGATGTGAAACAAGTCAAAGATCAACTGGCGGTGGAGATTGCAATAAAATCAGTCACCAGGTACTTTTGAGTCATATTCTTATCAATTATTTAATTATAATTTTTCATGGTTATAAGACGTTTCAATTATCTTATTTTTGTTATATTTGTCAATTTAAAATTAATTATGTAACAATTCTAAATTTCACAGAATCTTTATTAATGAAATGAAAAATTTGTGACTCTTTTTATAAAGTCAACCTCGTTTTTTTCTTCATTTGAAAAAAGCATTTATTAATTTGATAGTGGAGTGGTTTCACCGATTAATGTCCATTAATCGACGCAATAATTTACGCGCTTATCTACGCGTGAACCAATAAAGAAGAGCTTTATCATTTCACAACACATTATTTACTGCAAATACCGAATTGACTAGACCGGTCACTAATTGTTCAATTATTTTCATCATTTTTATTTTTGAGAGCTGCGCGCAGTTCACTGTTCAAGACTTATTTTGACCGTGCAATTTATCAGTTGAATTTTAATTGCACACTTTCACAATTTTGTCACTGAAATATATTGCACTTTATGATTATTTCTCCTCAGGCTGAATGCTGTGCTTCTGAACTTATTCCAGACGAAGCAAAGTGCGGATGGATTTATGATACTTATGGTAAAAAAGTTATGTGCCCATCTGGATTAGCAATCGGTGGATTTTGTGGGAGTAATAACAAAGCAGATTGTAATGATGGCCTAAATTTTATCGGTATAAAATGTTGCCCGCCAGTACTTTAATTTATTACACTGTTTCTACCGATTTCATAATAAACGCTTTATTTCATAATTTTACTGGCTATTAGTTGAACTTGTTTTTTAACTCTTTAAAAATAAAAGATATTTCAACAATATGAAGTCACAACAAAATTATTTATCAGCAGAATTATTTTTTTATATTCTTGTTTAACTTGTAAAGAGACATGAAACACAAAACTGTTTAACAAAAGTGTTCAATAATATTTGGTAATATGATAATTTATAAATTATCTTATAGGAGCTCAATTGCTGCAAAATCACTCACACAAAGCTTCGCATGTATATAATCGTTTATTTTCGATTTTTTATTTAATTTTTGAAGTGAGATTCGAATTGAACTCGTATCAATTTTCAGATTGTTAGCTTCGATTGATTGTATTTAATACCTATCTTCCGCTGTTTGTAATTTGAGAAAACCAATATTCAAATAGAACTAAAATCAGCATGGCAAATGTTCGTTTATATATATTCGATACCTCAATTTGACCATTTGATGAAAAATTATTTTTGATAGGCTTAAAATTATTTTTAATAGGCTTAAAAATTCTTTTTAAGCGTTCATTTTATTTTTAGCTGGAAACTTTTATAAAATATACATAAACATTTGATTCAAAAGTCGATAAAGAATACGAACAACGACTGTGTTGATGCATGAATCTTATTTTTTTTTTAAATACAGAAATATTTCAATCTTGTGTTTTCAAAATAAGTTTGACGGGTAAAAAATTTCTTTATCAATTTAAACCCTTTGCCGAAGTCATATTGCCAAAGCCGCATTTCTCAGTTTTTAAGGTCTTGTTCTTAAAAAATCAGGACAATTGCATCGAGAAAATTAAATAAACTTTGATTAAAAATTGCATCTGACCGGAAAAAAAATTTATCTAAATAATCAAGAAAATTTTAAAAAGAATTTTGAAGATTTTTTTCAAGTTTTTTTGAAAAATTCTCAATTCTGAAATGATATCGACATTTTTCAAGTCCATAAAAATAGAGTCACAAAGAACTATCCATACATGCAGAAAAATAGGGTGAGCATGGAAATTTTCAGAAACTTTTTTTACATAATTTTTCTGAAAAGTTCGAATTAAATGCACTAAACACAACATAATTTGACAAGTTGGAAATACGAATTCTGCGTCCCGGATAAAAGCAAATTCTGCGTCACAATGAAAAGTTGAAATTTTAAGATCGCAGTTAAATTTTTCATGATAAATTTTTTTACAAAAATTCAAAATTTGAATATAATTATTTTTTGATCATTAAAAATTTAAGAAATGGGTAACTGAACGTTTTTGTGTTATTCAAATTTTGAATATTGACGCTGAAAATATAAATTTGATAAAACTCAACATTACGACAAACAGAGAAGGTACCGTCGACGAAAATATTTTCGTGATTTAAAAAATGTAATTCCGATTCAAGATAGATCCGAATCATATTTTTTGTTTGATGGTCTAAATGTATGTATTTCATATCAAAAGCAGTGAAAGGTTCAGAACAGGTGTCTTGTACAATTAAAAATGAGGGATCAACTTCACCTTCACCTGCTTTATACAGTTTTTACAGATAATAATTTCTTGATTTTTTTTCGTTTTTCGAATCGGAAATTTTCTCCAAAAGACGAGCACCACCGGATTTGGTCATATTCCAAGCATTTTCCACATGAAGAATTTGGCAAGTTTTTTGGATAATTGCAGTTTGTTCATGTCGGAATGCACGGGTTAAAGGTGCACCAGGACCAAAACGGCACCATTGTCTATTGTGCTTACGAATTTGCACTGAAGTTGAAGAATCTTCATCGATATCTTCCATTCTTGGCCGCTTAGCAAGTGGTACTTGAACTGTACAGTAGACACTGTGATCACCTTTGCCAGAATCGGGTTTTATTGACCAATCCTGTCCCGATTTTTTATTCAAGGGTACTTCTTCATTTAACGCATATTTTAAAGCGCCTTTTTCGGTCCTTATACTTTTCATCGTATTTTGATTGTTAGGGACTAGACTGACTGTTGCAGGACATTTTTTTTTAATTTTTTGTACATGCAATTTAAGTTAATAGATTTTTTATTAACATTATTTATGTGGTATTGAAGATATTTATGGTCCCCTTAAAATGGAAAACGTGAGAATTATTACGTTCTCCACTTGTCAAATGCATCAAAAAGAGATTTTTCCTGGTCCCACAATTAGGTGTGATAAATTCAATATATGGAATATTTCCACTCATTTTATTTGTGTGATATTACTGACAAAAAATAGGTTATATACAGTGGTACCACTAGGGGGAACGATTCTTAGTGAAAGCTGTTTTGCTGATTTTCATGTCAAAATTTTTAGTGACAGAAGAGGGCCGTTTACTTTTCATAATTTCGCACATTTTCTTAATTACCCTTATTTCATTTCCCCCTTTTTGATTTCCCGCAAATCTCGCACTCGCGCTCCAATCCGTAGCTACAGCGATGATATTCTCACTAATTGCTCTCTGCTGTTGCATGCGCCAAAAAACTCAAGGGCTATTCGGTTGCACCGTATTTCGATCACTTGTCGTTATAAACTTTCAGCTGTTTGGAGAAAATAATTAAAAAACGAATGATACATCCTAAATGCTGAAATATCAAGAGAAAAAAAATGGAATAGAAATGTAGTAGTCACATATGCTTCTTTGAATTTAATTCAATCTTGATCTCTCCCATCGTGTTATCAAACTTAAGATATTGACCTCTCCCATTTATCAATGAACTTTAACAGACACCTTTTCATTTATAAGTCAATTGGCACAAAACTGGCACAAAACGACTTCAAATACAATTTATAAGACTTTGCTGCGCTCATTTTCGTAATTAAAATCAAAGAATTGCCGTACTGCGCGTTTAAAAGTTGTGTTATTAAAATTTAACGCTTCTAAATGAAAATAAATATGGATCTCTTACCCGCAGAGAAAGATCCTGAATATTTGAATGATACAAACAGCGCGGAATACTAGCACCCAATCAAAAACACTGGATTGCAGAATAAGCCGATTTCATTCGCCAAATTTTTGAGAGATCAGCTGATCAAGTGCTTAGATTCCGCATTTTTCAAATATTCAGGATTCGTCCTTTGAGGGTCTGTTATCCATATAATATAAAATCTCATCAGAGTTAACAATTAAAACTGATTTTTTTCAACTGTTTATTCAACTTTGAGAGTACAAATACAGGTAAAGTTTTTCCAGTTGATTATTCCGGTAGGTAGAGCATTCGTTCGAGTTTAGCTGTTTCGAGGAAACATGGCTGGACTCCTTCTGGGTCTTATTTAGAGTGAATATCATTTCATAAAGATTATATCGAAAAAACGGCATAGTAAATCTTTATACCGATACACCGATTTATGTATTTAAATATGGCTTAGAACGGATGAAAATGCGAATTTCAACTAAATCTGAATTTTTTCAGTTAAATTGTTATATAACAAGAATATCCTGACCGTAACCTCTGATACAAACAAAAATAAGCCCCATAAAAATATTTAAAAAAAAAATTCTTTCTGATTAAAGAAAAGGTTCGTATTTGACCTAAGAGATGTTTATATTTAACATTTTTTCAGTTTTCAAAGGCAAATAACAAAAATTTTGAAACTTTTTTTTTGTAAATTATTCATATTATAAATATAAAAATAAATGTCTCCTTGTCACCTCTAGGCACTACGCGAGTTATTAATTTAATAATTAGTCACCCATGTCGAATTCATCAAACCAAGTGCTCTCACAGCCGTCCTTGTCAACCACATCAATTGTTTTACCTGAAACTTTAATTCGGAAGACTTCAAAGTTGATTCCATTTTCACCATCTTTTATCAAGTAAATTATTTGTATTTTCTCAAAATTTTAAAAGGATATATTTTCAAATTTTTCATAATGTTGGCCAAAATGTACAAAACATTTTGACGAAAAATTGTTTTTTCATAAGCAATTGCAAGCTGCACCCGCCAAAAAAATTATGAGCAAACTGTACTCTTTCCTTGAGTGATTTGAACCTTATTCCATCGTGGAAGTGGGTCGAATTGAAAAGTTTTCAAATCCAGATCTCGTTCTTGCCATGGAGTCAGAACACTAAGATACGTTCTTACTTAGTGAGTGATAATAACCTTTTTGAATTTAGATCAATAAAGGGGTGGTGTTAGTGATTTTTGAGATTTCAGAGGCTTCGTACGGTTAGACAAATGCAGACTGGATATTTTTGAAACAAACATTCGGAAGATCTATCTTTGATCTCGCGATTTCATCAGACAGTTTATAACCACTCTCACCAACCATCTGGTTAACCGCGGTTAAACACGAGTCCCTCAGCTTTTTTCAAAGACACAAGGATCCTGGAGCTTATATCGGAAAGTTTTGAGATTTGGTGAGAATCCGGAAAATTGTCTGAATTTTAGTGCATAAGAGCTGTTTTTCGATTTTTGCCTCAGGGATCAGCAATCTGGTTGAATGTGCCGAAAAAAAGTGGCTGTAAATCGACAACAAAGTGCGCGAAATCGACAATTTTGAATATGAAAGTGAGAATTGGAAAATTTGAATGCCACCAAAAGATTTCTTGGGTAACGTTTGCTGGAAACGATATAAGCAACTATGGTCTGATTTTGAACAGAAACGGTGCTAAAGATCTCAAATAATTTTGATGAAAAAGTTTAATTTTCTTCTAGAATCCGCTGTATTCCAAATCAGATCATAGTTGCTTATATTGTTTCCAAGAAACCTTACCCTAGAAATATTTTGGTGGCATTTAAATTTTCTAATTCTCACTTTCATATTCAAAATTGTCGATTTCGCGCACTTTTTTGTCGATTTACTGCCAATCAGGTCAAAATTTGTAAAAATATTTACTATACGATGTTCACCACCCCTTGGGCTTGTTACATTCCAAAAATGACGTTTCTTGCATTTTCACAAAGAAAGCCTTTTATCAAAACGTCGAAAAAACACCCTTTTTCGGCACATTTAAGCAGATTGCTGACACCTGAGGCTAAAATCGAAAAAACAGCTCTAATACACTAAAATTCAGACAATTTTCCGGATTCTCACAAAATCTCAAAACTTTCCGATATAAGCTCTAGGATCCTTGTTTCTTTTAAAAAGCTGAGGGACTCGTGTTTAACCGCGGTGAACCAGATGGTTGGTAGGAGTGGTACTCAACAGTTAAATGAAATCGCGAGATCAAAGATAGATCTTTCTAATGTATGTTTCAAAAATGTCCAGTCTGCGTTTGTCTAACCGTACGAAGCCTCTGAAATCCCAAAAATCACTCACACCACCCCCATAGTAAGCTTGTTTTCGACCCCTTATTTTCAGAGATTTTTTTCGTGGAAGTTTCCAAACTAACAAATGGTAAGTTTTGTTAACGTCGGAAAATTAAGTAAAATATAATCAGATTATTGTATTTCTTGCAGCATAAAATTTTCAATTGATGCAAGTTTAAATAATATTTTTATAAGTTCAAATTTGTACTTCAAATTTTACGATCAGAAAAAAACCAGTTATTTTTTTACCTTGCGAAAAAGCGAGATTTTGTTGAACTTATCCTTAAATTTTGTACTTTTACATGAAGGTTTTCATCATTTTTGTAGTATAAAATGATGATCAAAATGAATCACCAACTGATGAGAATCTCCATGAGATTATCCAGGGTGAAAATTATCCCAAAAACTTCCCAAAACATAATCTCAGTCTGATCGAATTAAAATATATTTCACCCCACCTGCAAATCTGTGTTTAAAAACACAGAGGCCAAAAATATTTTTGGAAAGTATCATTTTGGCCGGAGGAATATCAGAACAGACCCCCGATACTTCCCCTTATTTTTAATTTAAAGAATTATGGCATTATCAATTTTCACCCACCGCACCACCTGGTCGTGTAATTGACGGTCAAAATTTTGAATTGGCAATTTGAGAAGGTTGACTTCGCGCGCAAGAAATTTTATTTAGTACAAATTGTCGCCCATGAAATTCTCTCTAAGAAAGACAAATAAAAACTGAATCAAATACAGTCCACCACCTCTAACTGGAACACTTACCGACATAAAAAAAGCGTTCCAGTTAGAGGAAGTTTTCCAGTTAGAGATAAACCCCTATAATTTTGCTTACAAAGCTACATTGCATATTAAAATTGCTTTATTTTGTGGTAAAATTCGGTTGTAATGAAAAAGTTTTTTGTACACATAATTTAATATTACACAAGTCAAATACAGCACGCACTTTGTCTCATTTTTTGAAAAAAAAACTTGTTATAAAAGTTTGCTTTGTTTTTTCTTGTCACGAATTTCTTGACGCGCTAAAACCACTGTTTATTGCGTCAAAATTCTGAATTTCTTCTAACACAAACATTTCCTCGGAATTTCTTATTTCTCCGTCGGCATCATGGGCTGTACTTAAAAATCTGTCGGATTCTTCAGCTTCTGAAATCTGTTCAGATCGCGAATTGATGTGAAATTTTTTTTCAAATATTTGTGAGTTCTGAACATTGATTTCGAAAGTATCGAGACCAGGAATTTTCCAGAAACAACTACCAAGTTTATCTTCAATGTTGTTAGATATCTTAGAAATTTGATCACACATTTCTGACATAGTAGGTGATCGCAAATTTTCACAGGTGTCTGCAATTCTAACCTAGGCCAATTCTTCTTTGAAATTTTTCTTCAAAAACTTTATGGCAAATTCGAAGGGATGTTTTCGGATTTTTTCCCATGAACTGTTTTATTTGTTGTTTCTCTGTAAAATTAATCCAAGAATATTTTGGTAGTTTTTTATCACTCATTTTATATGCTTATATGAGTTATTAATGATATTATTATTACGTTAGGCTTTTTGAAATATAATCTAGTACCATATTTAGAATTCAAAAAATGTAATAATATGTCACGAACGCCTTAAAGTCTTAATATGTTAACAAACGCCATAATAATTTGTACCAATTTTTTGAAAAGCAAAAAAATCTGGGATTTCGCCTTTTTGGAACCTTTAAAAATATATGCTGTTCATAATATAGATCAGTTCAAAAAGCACCCTAAAAAGCGTTCCAGTTAGAGAAAGTGTTCCAGTTA
>SCLH01001125.1:406744-441172 GCA_004367855.1 Oikopleura vanhoeffeni | reverse complement strand
TTTTATTTCTTGAGATTAAGGATAGACTAAAATTTTGATATTATTTAATTTACATTTTGACTTTATTAACCCCGTAGAATAGTGACATTTACAAAGTGACCTTAAACCTACGCCTGTGTCATTGTGAGAAAGTGATATACGTCTGAAAAAAATAATTGAGACGATTCAGAATTAAATTTTCTAAATCTTGACTTTTTCAGAAATAACCTGCAATTGTCGGTCTTTAATCTACAGGTGTTTTCCGAAAATAAAACCTTACCTACGCAATTTATCAAAATCACTTTTAAAGAAATAAAAATTTACTCAAAGACGTGGAAAATGGAGCAGATTCAGAAAAAAAATTTCTAAAAAGTGAATTTCTCAAAAGTTACCTGCGATTTCTGATCTCTCATCTACAGGTGTTTTTCAAAATGGCTCTGGGTGTGAGAGGGTTAAGTGACCACGCTGATTTTTTTTAACTAAACTCAGCCTCGTTAATGTGAGTCAGCAAACTGTATTCGGATTAAGGTATCCGATAGAGACGGCTCGAATACAGCTGCGCGCGACTTATTATTATTATTAGTTTATTGCAATCTAAGTAGAATAGGCAGATTGGCTACAATCCTTATCTCTCCTTTCCGTATTGGAGGTTTGATAGTAATCGTTAGGTTTGTGTATAGTTAATATATTTACAGTTTTTAAATTATTAACAATATCAATTTTAAGCTTTAAGTTTATTATCATTATTTATTTATTAATATACAACCACGGACAGACCTTTATCCGGACATAAAAAAATTTGAAAGATATGGTTTTGACTTAATGACCAAATCATGAGTCATATGCACTTCCCCGTAATATAATGGTTACATAATTTTGTCGATTCAAAAACACTCTATCAATTCGGGGTGCGTGACTCATTAACAACCCATAGCTCTAATTTTTATGATCTTATGAGTCATTAATTATCGTAATTTGAATTTTAAAAAATTAGAAAACACAAAAAAACAAAATTCACTGTTCCGCAATATTTTTACGTTTTTTGGATTTACACACGTGTGGGCTTATGTGATTAGTTCTGGATTTTCAGCTGATTTTTAGTTTTCAATTTATGATTCCAAGAAAAAAATTTGTTCATCTTTTGTCATTACGAACCCTGTTTTCAGACTTCTATGCCAGAGAAAAAATATGTCGACCGGCAATCGTCTTTGTATGCATCGTACAATGTTATACCGGTCTCCCAACCGGCTCGTGTTTCAGTATGCTGACGGAACCCGCGCCGAGTTTACCGATGCTGAGCAGATTCGGTGGCTTTTACAAGAACAGGATGCCTTGGTACGTTTTATTGTTTTAAATGATAAACATTCCCTCGGTCTTTTTATTCTCCCAAAATGGTGTCATAGTTGTTTTTTTAAAAAAATCTATAACGATAGGTGGCGGCTCAAGATGTCTATAATGTACAGATTTATGTGCGAGAATATGCACTGGAAATTGCATATCCCCCTTTCACACTATGTCTGAGATTATGTCCCTCTATCTTAATAACACACTACGTTAACTAATCACGAACAAAATCTCACGCATAGTGTGAAAAGAGGATATGTGATGAGATAGCTTAGTGGTTAAAGCACTCAAATACGATGATGATTTGAACGAAACGTTGTGGGGTTCGATTCCCGGTATTAGCTGACCTATTCTGTCATTCTCTCATCAGCAACATTTATTAAACTAAATACCATTGTGTCCAAAGAAATAACATTATGTTCGATTAAAAAGACTATATTTAGTCAAAAGATGATTCTGTGTGGTCACTAGATAAAAATCTTGATCGGAAAACCCTGTAAATGGTCATTATAAAAAATATGTAAATTCTAAAAAAATTAATTTAAAATTTTTTAAGAATTTACATATTTTTTTATAATGACCATTTACAGTGTTTTCCGATCCAGATTAACATTAAGTGACCACACAGAATCATCTTTTGACTAAATTCAGGCTTTTTAATCTTACATAAATTATGTAACATAATGTTTTAATAATAGCCGTTTTACTGCATATAAATTTAACAAAAATGTCAAAAACTTTTATTGTTTGATTTCTTGTGAATTCAAATTCGTAAGCAATCTCAAATTGAAAATAACATATGCTATAGATCAAATTATTTCCAAGGTGAGACTGGCTGTCATGGCAATGACCTCATAAACTCACGAAACAATCACGCCCTGATTTGCAATTAAACTATCATGTGAACATTAGCATATGTTTTTAAAGTTTAAATAGCCCTTGCAATAAAAATTGAATAAAAAATTCAATAATGAAAGTTTTATCGTCAATTTTGTCAATTTCATCCGTTCTAGGTGATTGCATGTGGATTGCAGGTTCATCAGGTCAAAGCCTTAGTCAGGGATACAGTTATCATAGAAATTTGATTTTAACTAAGTTGATCAAATATTCCCGATGATTTTTTTGTTTACAAAAACATTTTAAAAACAATGATTTGAAAATTTCCAAAAATTAATCAAAAACTCGTGTTTTAAGATATCGTGTTTTGCGTTTTACGAAATTTCATTGGGATTTTTTTGAGTTTTTGATTTTTAATTCCACACAAACCAATAGCAGCCTAATTGAGAATAACAAGAGAATCGTTTTTTTTCAAAATAAGCCCTTTTTGAAATTGATGCTTCGGTTACATTTCTTTGCTCAGTGTCCAGAACAAGAAATTTGATTCCCGATAAAAAGGTGCTATTAGTCTAATATTAAGGAAATAGTGTAGTTTTTGACGCTGAAAATGTCTGCTCGGAACCCCTTGTTATACACAAAAGCCGAATTGTCATGAATTATATTTAACCACCGCAACACGGCAGAAGCCCGTCAAAGACCGGGAAATTTTTAATTGTTCTTACAAAATATCAATAACGTTTAGAACATTTTAAAATTTTCATTATTTTGAAATCATTTAGTTATAAATTGGATCTTAATCGCATATTAATAATACAAAACTGGGCGCTTGAGTGATTACAGATTATATATTTCATATACCGCGTGAGTTTCAAGAGATTCGAGCAGATGAGACCAATAATCGCGCTGTTATCAAACAGACACTAATCGGGCGGTGAACTGATGACGCATCAAATAAGAAAGAGCCAATGGCGACTCGAGAATTGTCAAATATAAAAATATTACACATTAAAATGCAAAAAATCGCATCAAATAAAATTTCAAAAAAAAATCTATGCTGTTTAAAATTAAATTTCATGAAAAATAAGCTATAAATTTTCATGCCACAGCATTTAAAACTTTAGAATAAGCCGTGAGAGCGCAATTTGATTTGACCCCTTAAAATGCCAAAAAATCCGCCCGCATTAAAATATGTACTCTTTACTGGTCTTGAAAATGCGTGCAAAACTAAAAATCCGGTGTTTTGTTACAGTTGGTTTAACCCCCTCACACCCAGAACCCATTCGGGACGCGAGATTTTTTAAATCCTCGAAACGAGACAGAAATAAATAACTTCACAGGACTTTAATTCAAAGGTGTCAAAGTTCGCAATTCTTTTCTAGTAATGGTTTAAAAATTTGATACGACTAGTAGTTCAAAAATATTTTTTTCCTACTTTTTTTAGTGATTTTCGCCTGATTATCGTAAAAAATGCCAGCGTAAATATGACACATAAAAGTCAAAATTCTGAGGAGAACTCAGATTTAGGAAATTACTTAGGATGTCTCCAGTACTATTGATTTTATTCTCCGGTCTTATGAAGTTTTATTTTTCTCAAGTGATTTCTCTATAAACTCAAAAATAATAAAAACAGATAATTGCGCGAATAATTATATTTGAAATAAATTAGTTTGATTTTATTAGAATGCGATGCGCCAAGCAACAAAAGGCACAGCCGGCTGATATCATGCCGAGTAATTCAAGCGTACATCTGACCTAATATTCATGTCTTTTATCTAGTGGCTGAACAACTTGATCTATAAATTATTTTTATCGCTCAAAAATAGGTTGCTTACAATTTTCGAAATGTATTTTTCGGCACACGGAAAAAAGGAGTTATCATGTTCTAGACTAATGAAAGAATATTTTTTATCTAGAAGAACAGAATCAGAAGTCCAAGTTTGAGTTATGTATATACAATTTGCGTATCACTATGGTAAATCGTTGTTTGAAAAAAATAAAGTTCATTTTTATAGCGAAATCGATCAAAGATAATTAAATTTTGAAAATTTTTTATTATTTCTTCCAAATTCCCGTGATGAGCCTTCAAAGTTCAATTAAAAAACTATTTATATTCATTGTTTCTGATTTTAGTGCGTGCATTTGGCTCGAAGGGATACGAAACTTGTTTTTCAGACGATCCAGATGAGCTATTCAAAATTCGAGATCATATTTGAATAGCCAGTGTTCTAAATGTATGTGGTTTCGATGGAGTACTGAAACTAAACTCTATTTCTCTTGCATTTATCGAGCAAACAGAATTAAAATTGTTCCTCCCGATGTAAAATCTATCCTTGATCTCGGGTCAGTAAAAAAATGAATATCCTATCGCATTTATTATCTTCCAGATAACCGCTCAAAGTGGCGTCCCGAATGCGTTTGGCGATGAGGGAATTTCAATGTTTTTGGTGCGAGGGGGTTAAAAATCTCTCTGGGTATTACAGGTTGATCTCTTATCAATATCCGGAGAAATTTCAATAATAATGTTCCTGCATTTATAAAGTTTTCTAGTTTTATTTTCAAATTTTAAATGTTTGACGTTAAATAGAGCTAAAGGGCACTAGGCAAAATTCAGCTGTTATTTTGATCAACAGAATCATTTCCTTAATTTATCATCCGGCTTGAATATCGACTCGGGAGAGCAAATGTTAGGTGAAAAACCGGGCGGTCACAAGCACAATTCTAGATCACAAAAAACGAAACCATTTTTCAGGTCTTGTATTTGGCTAATAATCATCTTAATCATATCTTGATAATCTTAATCATATTTGTAGTAATATTGTAATATTATATGTTTTAGATATATTTCATACTATCGAACAATTCTGTCCGCCTCGAATCTCGAGCTCCTCACTTAATATCATCAAAATCGACTTTGTCACGAAACCCCCTTTTTTTGTCCGCCAAAAACCCCGACAATCCGCTTTTTGTTCCGACAGCCACTTGAAACTCACTGAATAAATTCTCATATCCATTTTTCTCAATTTTTATTCTTTAATTTTCAAATGCAGAACATGATATATTTTGAACCCAAATACAGTTGTCTCCCTGATTTTATTGATGGATCATGTGGCTCTGGTAGCAAAGATCGTGCAAGATTAAGCAAATCTAAAGTCCTACATATTCATTCGGATTCATGTTATTAATTTCAAAAAATTCTTTTTTCTAGCTGCAAATATAAATTTGTTTTCCAGTTGTTCGGCGAAACAAAATAATTCCGGTTGGCATAAGACATAATTGTAAGATGGTATGGCGCATCAAGTGTTATTGAGTATTCCATGTCCGTGAATTCATGCCTTACGGCCGTTGCGAACCAAGTCAGAAGATCAGCATGGCGGCGATGCCAAGTAGTAGTGTCAGTCAATAAAGAATTTAATTTGAAATAAAATAAGGAAAGTCAACATCAGAGGGTCAACTTCACAAAATATTTGCTAGAAATTGGACCTGAACTTAATCGGCCAAAAAACTGACTATGCTAGATATATTATTGTTAGAGAAATCAAGCCTATAGTCAATTTAATGATGCCGGGTTATACTAAAAACTTATCTTCCTATTCTTTAACAGGCAAGATAAGTTTGAGTGTTACCCGGGCATCATAAGGACTTAAATGGGCCTATAAAAAGTTTTTTCTCGGCAATAAAAGATTTCTGGTCATTCTAGCTTATAATTTTAGAAAAAAAACCCATGATGGATAAAAACTTTTGAAACCAGTTTTTTCAGTTGAATACGGCTATTCCGTTCTTTCGATAACTAGAAAGAGCGAAATGAAATTAAACACTGGGTGACAAAATGCTATCTTCAAGCACTAAATAATTTGAATAAAAAAATTTGAATTGAAATTTATTATTTCAAGTTCTTTCAAATTATATATATTATATTAGAAAGTTTAGCTATAGTATAAAAACATGGTGAAACGTCAATAAAAATCTGCGGATTACTCTCGATTTCAACGTATTTTGAAAAGTAAACAACGTTTCTAGCGAAATAATTTTTTGTTTAGGTGAATGCTGTTGAATCTGATGATAATTCAAATCAAGCTAAATGTGGCTGATTATGATACTATGGTAAAACTTAATGTGTCCAAGCGGTTTTGCCGGTGGCAGTGTTCTGTGGATATAACAAGCCGATTTTGAATGATGGGTGAATTTGTCGTATCCAATGTCCCACCACTGCTTTAACTTTTCACTTGCATCATTCATAGAAAACGCCATATTCATATTTTACTAGTTTAATCTATTATGGGTTACGTGTTTGGATTTAGTCACTTTTGTTAATTTGAATTTTCCAATTAGACATCAACAGTCAAAGTTTGAATAGAACATGAAAAGCTGAACATTACCGGATAATATCCTTGAGTCAACCAGATGGATTCTTAAGAAAGATTAAGACTATCTGACCCGTTTGTAAAAACGACTCATAATTAAGTTATTAGATAACCACTCATATTAAGAAAAGAATTGGTCGTTATTTGATTATTTTTTAAGATTAATTATTAAAAACTATACCTTGAAATTTTTAAAAATAAGAAGGCAATCTATTTTCGGTTTTTAATTAAAAAAATGGTTAACCCCTGTGAGCACAGAAAAAAGTTTCAGTCAATGACATGTAGGCATATATATAGCATTTTTCTTCATGATCAGCGGAAAGCCCAAGCGTAGTTGAGTTTTAACTTTTTGCATAAGAATTTCAAAACAAATATTTGTATCCACATTGATATTCTAGAAGTTTAGATTTGAGTACTAGGAAATCTACTGATTAAGAGCTAGTAATACATATCACTAACAACTTCACATTATTCACAAACTTATTTTTTCATCGGAATCGAGCACAAGGACTGACCACGTATTTTTTTTTTCCGATTTATCATATATACAATTCAAGGATTTAATTACATAGCCGAGAAATCTTTAATGTAAAAATCACTAATTTTTTATTAAACTGTTATTTTTCCCTATAAAAGCAATGAGTACACTTCTGATATTATTTCTGGTCGATTATATAATCAGTGATCTCTGGAAATTTAATTGCTTAAATTATTTTTTATGATTAAAATATACGCTGATATACGTAAAATTAAATATTTAAAAGATCACTTCTGAAAAGAAAAATCTTTTCCTGTATACCAATAATCCTGTTTGATTGTCAACCATACACAAAACACTTTCTAAGAAAAACTGGCTATTTAATTTGATTGACTAAATTGTCACATGGTGTTATTTTAGAATAAAATTCAGAAAAAAAAATCTCAAAAAATTCAAAACCCCCGAAATATTGAAAAAAATTGCTAAAAAATAAATTTAAACTATTTTTTTGGAATCGCCGCAATGAATTTTTTATAATTATTTGGACGAGACAAAGCTACAGGGCTTTTTCCGTGTTAGATGAATTAAGTTATGCTCTGCCTAAATATAGGCACTGTATCACACGTTAACCCTCCCAGAGCATTGAAAAAAAATCCCCGAGGCAGATAGCTTTTCAGAAGGGCTATTTTGAGCGTCTTTAACAAAATTTTTATGAGATCACCTTCAATTTCCTTATCAGTAGAAAACTAAATTCGAGAAATAATTTCATTATCTCAACAATTAAGTTAATTCTAAAAAGGAAACCGTTTGAAGCAAGTTAATTAAAAATACGTGTACACCTCATGGTAAGCTACAGCGAAATTAGTTTGTCTTATAACTGCGCAGTGTCTCTGTTCTACCCAATACATCTATCTATAAGTAATCGTTGAAATCAAAAGCATATTTAAAATAAGTTCAAAAGATTAGAAAAAATCACGTTTTTAAAAAAAATTAGTTTCTCAATTTAATGAACGATTTGATATATCACAAATTAAGGCAAATATGGATAAAAATAGTACCACTAGCATGATTTTTCACTAACTTATTATTTTTATCAAAACATATCATTTTATCCATACTATATCGCAAAGAAGATATTTTAATGGTTCACTCTCAAATTTTTTTTTGTTCCATATCCAGAAGGCATTTATTATGCAAATGTACTTAAACACTCGTCCTACAGACTGGCTTATTGAAATTCAATTCCTAATTTGGATGAAAAAAGTATTTTTCGGAAGTTGAAAATTAAACCAAAATCGCCTTTCAACAACTGCTTCAAAAAATTGAACCTATATCCGAAAAAAATTGAGAATTTTTTTTAAATATCACATTGTTAAATTTAAAGTATCATGAAGGAAAGTTCTGCGTCATTCTCCATCACTTCCTGGCCTGATTTAAAGTGACTTAAACCTTCAAAAGGCTATATGCCTTGAGGTGAAGTTTTTTGCCCGCGAATAATGAAATCATCGATTTGCCAAAAATCCATGATTTTTTCAAATTTCACTTATAATTTATGTTTTGGACAAATTATAAGCTTTCAGTAACATACAATACGCCCTTGTCCCTTGCAAGCACATAGTCATTTGAGAAATCTCAGCCACTTAGGAATCATCCAAAATTCGCAAATGTTCGCCAGAACACTTTTTCGAGATCATTTTCAAAATCGGTGATCAGATCAAAAAATATTTTTTATTTTTTTTGCTATTATATTCCAATTTGATGGCGTTGAATTAAAAAGAGTTCTGGGCGAAAATAAATTTTAAATAAGGAAATTTAAAAATATCTTATTCAATTGAATGGCAAATGAATTGTTTCAAAATATTCTTAATTGTAAAATGATGCAGGATGAGTAATTTGTATATATATTGCTTATTATGTAATAGTCATCAAATAATTCATCACTGGGGGAAATTTAAGGGATGTTACTCAACGTTTTGAGATTTAAATCAGGGCGTCAGAAAGAAACGGAAACAGTGATAAAACAGCACAAGTGGGATTGAGTTACACTAATTTGTTTCAATGTATTTTTCTCAGAAAACGGCTTGATGGAAATTAATTAAATTTTCTAGAAATAACGGTGTCTGCTACACACGTTTATCGGAATTTTGCAGAATTTCGACCACTTGTTGCGTAGAATATGAAAACCGTAATTTCAGATTTTTGAATTTGTAGCCTCAATTTTCTCCAAAAAACGAATTTCGATATTTTTTTTGTTTGTTATCATCGGAAAACATGTCTTATTCTCAATTTTAAGCGGTAACTTCGCTATAGAAATTGCAATAATTCAGCCAAAACCCAATTTTCGGATGATTTAAGACAGTAGAATCGTTCTCGAAATGAAATGTCAACAGTGAGGAAACTTATTTTATGTAAGAAAACACTTGTTGAATTAATGATATTCTTAATATTGTTTTTTCATCGAATATATCCATCTCATATATATAATTCTGATAATCATAATATATATTCAGGAATATTATATTGAAGTTTGGAAATGATTCATTTCATCTAAATTATGGAAAACCTTACTCTTGAGAGACAAGTCAGAACCGATCAGGATNCCTTGTTATACACAAAAGCCGAATTGTCATGAATTATATTTAACCACCGCAACACGGCAGAAGCCCGTCAAAGACCGGGAAATTTTTAATTGTTCTTACAAAATATCAATAACGTTTAGAACATTTTAAAATTTTCATTATTTTGAAATCATTTAGTTATAAATTGGATCTTAATCGCATATTAATAATACAAAACTGGGCGCTTGAGTGATTACAGATTATATATTTCATATACCGCGTGAGTTTCAAGTGGCGTCGAGATTCGAGTCAGATAGAAGACCATAATAGCGCTGTTATCAAACAAACCTAATCGGGCGTGAACTGATGACGCATCAATAAATGAAAGAGCCAATGGCGAGCTCGAGAATTGTCAAATATAATAAATATTACACATTAAAATGCAAATAAATGGCATCAAAATAAAATTTCAAAATTTATGCTGTTTTAAATTAAATTTCATGAAAAATAAGCTATGAAATTTTCATGCACACATTTTAAAACTTTAGAATAAGCCGTGAGAGCGCCATTTGATTTTGACCCCTTAAAATGCCAAAAAATCCGCGCATTTAAATATGTACTCTTTACTGGTTCTTGAAAATGCGTGCAAAACTAAAATTCCTGTTTTTTTGTTACAGTTGGTTTAACCCCCTCACACCCAAACGCCATTCGGGGACGCGAGATTTTTTAAATCCTCGAAAACGAAAGGGGGGGGACCCAAGGAAAAAATTTAAAAAAAACTTTTCCCCCACCAGGAACTTTAATTCTAAAGTGTCAGAATTCGCAATTCTTTTCTAGTAATGGTTTAAAAATTTGATACGACTAGTAGTTCAAAAATATTTTTTTCCTACTTTTTTTAGTGATTTTCGCCTGATTATCGTAAAAAATGCCAGCGTAAATATGACACATAAAAGTCAAAATTCTGAGGAGAACTCAGATTTAGGAAATTACTTAGGATGTCTCCAGTACTATTGATTTTATTCTCCGGTCTTATGAAGTTTTATTTTTCTCAAGTGATTTCTCTATAAACTCAAAAATAATAAAAACAGATAATTGCGCGAATAATTATATTTGAAATAAATTAGTTTGATTTTATTAGAATGCGATGCGCCAAGCAACAAAAGGCACAGCCGGCTGATATCATGCCGAGTAATTCAAGCGTACATCTGAGCCTAATATTCACTGTCTTTTATCTAGTGGCTGAACAACTTGATCTATAAATTATTTTTATCGCTCAAAAATAGGTTGCTTACAATTTTCGAAATGTATTTTTCGGCACAGGGAAAAAAGGAGTTATCATGTTCTAGACTAATGAAAGAATATTTTTTATCTAGAAGAACAGAATCAGAAGTCCAAGTTTGAGTTATGTATATACAATTTGCGTATCACTATGGTAAATCGTTGTTTGAAAAAAATAAAGTTCATTTTTATAGCGTAATCGATCAAAGATAATTAAATTTTGAAAATTTTTTATTATTTCTTCCAAATTCCCGTGATGAGCCTTCAAAGTTCAATTAAAAAACTATTTATATTCATTGTTTCTGATTTTAGTGCGTGCATTTGGCTCGAAGGGATACGAAACTTGTTTTTCAGACGATCCAGATGAGCTATTCAAAATTCGAGATCATATTTGAATAGCCAGTGTTCTAAATGTATGTGTTTCGATGGAGTACTGAAACTAAACTCTATTTCTCTTGCATTTATCGAGCAAACAGAATTAAAATTGTTCCTCCCGATGTAAAATCTATCCTTGATCTCGGGTCAGTAAAAAAATGAATATCCTATCGCATTTATTATCTTCCAGATAACCGCTCAAAGTGGCGTCCCGAATGCGTTTGGCGATGAGGGAATTTCAATGTTTTTGGTGTGAGGGGGTTAAAAAATCTCTCTGGGTATTACAGGTTGATCTCTTATCAATATCCGAGAAATTCAATAATAATGTCCTGCATTTTTTATAAAGTTTTTTCTAGTTTTATTTCAAATGTTTAAATGTTTGACGTTAAATAGTGCTAAAGGGCACTAGGCAAAATTCAGCTGTTTATTTTGATCAACAGATCATTTCCTTAATTTATCATCCGGCTTGAATATCGACTCGGGAGAGCAAAATGTTAGGTGAAAAACAGCGGGCGGTCACAACCACAATTCTAGATCACAAAAAAACGAACCATTTTTCAGTGTCTTGTATTTGGCTAATAATCATCTTAATCATTCTTGGATAATCTTAATCATATTTGTAGTATTATATTGTAATATTATATGTTTTAGATATATTTCATACTATCGAACAATTTCTGTCCGCCTCGAATCTCGACGGTCCTCACTTAATTCATTCAAATATCGAGTTTGTCACGAAAACCCCCCTTTTTTTGGTCCGCCAAAAACCCCGACAATCCGCTTTTTGTTCCGACGCCACTTGAAACTCACTGAATAAATTTCTCATTCCATTTTTCTGAATTTTTTATTTCTTATTTAATTTCAAATGCAGAACATGATATATTTTGAATATCCCAAAAACAGTTGTCTCCCTGATTTTTATATTGATGGATCATGTGGCTCTGGTAGCAAAGATGATTGCAAGAATATTAACAACTCTAAATCCACATATTCATTCGGAATTCATTGGTGATTATTTTTCAAATATTTTTTTTCTAAGCTGCAAAATATTAACTTGTTTTCCAGTTGTTCGGCGAACAGAACTATTCCGGTTGGCATAAAGACTAATTGTAGATGGTATGGCGCATCAAGTGGTATTGATATTCCATGTCCTGGAACTTCGATGCCTTACGGCCGTTGCGAAACCAGTCAGAGATCAGGCAGTGGCGGCGATTGCAGTAGTGTCAGTCAAAAAGTAATTTAATTGAAATAAAATAAGAAAGTCAACATTCAGAGTGTCCAATTCACAGAAATATTTTGCTAGAAATTTGGACCTGAACTTAATCGGCCAAAAATGACTATAGCTAGATATTATTTTAGAGAAATCAAGCCTATATCAATTATGATGCCTGGGTTATACTAAAAACTTATTTCCTATTCTTTTAACAGGCAAATAAGTTTTGAGTGTTACCCGGGCATCATAATGGATATAATGGGCCTAATAAAAAGTTTTTCCGGCAATAAAAAATTTCTGGTCATCTAGGCTTTAATTTAAAAAAAAACACCATGATGTGATAAAAACTTTTGAAACCAGTTTTTTTCAGTTCGAATACTTGCTTATTCCTGTTTTTCGAATAACAGAAAGAGCGAAATGAAATTAAACACTTGGTGACAAAATTCTATCTTCAAGTCGACTAAATAATTTGAAAAAAAAATTTGAATTGAAAATTTATTATTTCAAGTTCATTTCAAATTATATATATTATATTTAGAAAGTGTGTATAGTATAAAATAACATGGGGAAAACGTCATAAAAATCTGTCGGATTACTTCTCGATTTTCAACGTATTTTGAAAATAAACAACGTTCTAGCGAAATAATTTTTGTTTAGGTGGAATGCTGTGAATCTGAATTAATTGCAAATCAAGCTAAATGTGGCTGGATTTATGATACTTATGGTAAAAACTTAATGTGTCCAAGCGGTTTTGCGGTGGCAGGGTTCTGTGGAAGTAATAACAATGCCGATTGTAATGATGGGTTGAATTTTGTCGGTATCCAATGTTGCCCACCACGCCTTTAACTGTTTTCACTGTCATCGATTTCATAGAAAACGCCATATTTCATATTTTTACTATTTATCTATTATGGTACTTGTTTGGGCTTTTATGTCACTTTTTAAATTTGAATTTTCCAATTAGAATCAACAGTCAAATTTGAATAGAGACATAAAAGGCTTGAACATTACCGTGATAAATATCCTTGAGTCAACCAGATGACTCTCTTAAGTAAAGATAGACTATCTGACCCGTTTGTAAAAACGACTCATTTAATTAAGTTATTAGATAACCACTCATATTAAGAAAGAATTGGTTCGTTATTTTGATTATTTTTTTAAAATTAATTATAAAAACTATAACCTTGAAAGTTTTTAATAAATAAAGGAGCAATCTATTTCGGTTTTTAATAAAAATTAATCGGTTAACCCCTGTGAGCACAGAAAAAAAAGTTTCATCAAGGCACCAGAGCATATATATAGGCATTTTTTCAATGATCATTGCGGAAAGCCCAAGGTAGTTGGAGTTTTAATTTTTTTTGCATAAGGAAGTTCAAACAATATATTTTTGTATCCGACATTTGATATTCTAGAATTTAGATTTTTAGTACTAGGAAATTTACTGATAAGAGCTAGGTATAGCATATCACGTGATACAAGCTCACAGTGTTATTCACAAATTATTTTTTCATCGGAATCGATGCACAAGGATCTGACCTACGTCATTGTTTTTTCCGATTTGATCTATATATGATCAATCAAAAGTTATTTCTTAATTAGCCTAAAATTTTAATGTAAAAATCACAATTTTTTATTAAAAATGGTTATTTTTCCCTATAAAAGCAGATGAGTACACTTCTGATATTATTTCTGGGTCGATATACTAATCAAGTGACTCTGGACAATTTTTAATTGCTTAAATTAATTTTTTCATGATTAAAATATTATCGTGATATACGTAAAATTGAAAATTTTAAAATATCACTTCTGAAGAAAAATCTTTGTTCCTGTATACCAATTAATCCTTGTTTTGATTGTCAACCATACACAAAACACTTTCCTAAAAACTGGCTATTTTTAAATTTTGATTGACTAAATATGTCACATTTGTTATTTTTAGAAGTAAAAATTCAGAAAAAAATCTCAAAAAATCAAACCCCCGAAATATTTGAAAAAAATTGCTAAAAAAAAATAAACTATTTTTTTGGAATCGCCGCAAAATTTTTTATAATTTATTTGGACGAGACAATTCTACAGTGCTTTTTTTGCCGTTTTAAGATGATTTTAAGTATGCTCGTGCCTAAATATAGGCACTGTGATCACACGGGTTAACCCTCCAGAGCATTTAAAAAAAAGTTCCGCCGAGGCATGATAGCTTTTCAGGAGGCTATTTTTGAGCGTTGTTAACAGAAAATTTTTATGAGATCAACCTTCAATTTTTCCTTTATGATCAAGTTGAAGAACTAAATTTTCGAGAAAAATTTCATATTCTCAAAATTTAATGTTTAATTCTAAAAAAGACGTTTGAAAAGCAAGGTTAATTAAAGCACGTGTTACTACCTCATGGTAAGCTACAGGAAATTGATGTTTGTCTTAATAACTGCGCAGTGCTCTGTTCTACCCAATTCATCTATCTGATTAAGTATATCTGTTGGAAATCAAAAAATATTTTAAAATAAGTTCAAAATATTTATGAAAAAATCACGTTTTTAAAAAAAAATTTAGTTTTCTCGATTTAATGAAACTATTTGATTATTATCACAATATTAAGGCAAATATGGTAAAAAAGTACCACTCTAGCATGATTTTCACTAATTATATTTTTTATCAAAACATATAATTTTATCCATACTATTATCGAAAGAAGATATTTTGAAATTTCACTCTCAAATTTTTTTTTTTGTTCCAGATATGTCCAGAAGGCTAATTTATTATGCAAATTGTACTTAAAACACTTTCCTAAAGACTGGCTTATTTGAAATTTCAATTCCTAATTTGGATGAAAAAGTATTTTTTCGGAAGTAAAACTTAAACCAAAATCGCCTTTCAATCAACTCGTCATAAAATTTGAACCTAGTATCCGAAAAAATTTGAGAATTTTTTTTTAAATTCACATTGTTAAATTTTAAAATGTATCAGAAGGAAAAGTTTCTGCGATCATTTTCTCCATCACTTCTGGCTGATTTAAAGTGACTTAAACCTTCAAAAGGCTATATGCCTTGAGGTGAAGTTTTTTGCCGTCGAATAATGAAATTCATCGATTTGGCCAAAATACCATGATTTTTTTCAAATTTCACTTATAATTTTATGTTTGAGTACAAAGTTATAAGCTTTTTCAGCCGATACAACCCCTTGTCCCTTGCAAGCACATAGTCATTTGAAAAGCTCAGGCCACTTAGAATCATCCGAAAATTCTGCAAAAATGTTCGCAGACACTTTTTTTTCGAATACATTTTCAAAATCGGTGATTCAGATCAAAGAAATATTTTTTTTATTTTTTTTCGCTATTATATTCCAATTTGATGGCGAGTTGATTAAAAAAGAGTTCTGGGGCGAAAATATTTTTAAATAAGTGAAATTTAAAAATATCTTATTCCGATATTGGAATGGCAAAATGAAATGTTTCCAAAAATATTTTAATATGTGAAAATGATGCCAGAGTGAGAATTTTTACTATATATTTGCCTTAATATTGTAATAGTCATCAAATAATTTCATTCACTGGGGGAAATTAAGGGAGGTACTCAACGCTTTTTGAGATTTAAGATCAGGGCTCAGAAAGAAACGGAACAAGTTATAAAACAGCAACAAGTGGGAGTTGAGTTATAACACTAATTTTGTCTTCAATGTATTTTATTCTCAGAAACGGCTTGATGGAAATTAAGTAAATTTTCTATAAATAACGGTGTCTGCTACTACGACAGTTATCGGGGATATTTTGCAGAAATTTCGACCGGACTTGTTCTAGAATTATGAAAAACCGTAATTTTATCAGATTTTTGAATTTGTAGCTCAATTTTCTCAAAAACGATTCGATATTTTTTTTTTAAGTTTGGTAATATTCGGAAAACATGTCTTCTCAATTTTAAGCGGATAACTTCGCTTATAGAAAATTGCAAATAAGTTCAGCCAAAACCCAATTTTCATGATTTAGAGACATTAGAATTCGGTTTCGGATAATGGAAATGTCAACAGTGAGGAAACTTTATTTTATGTAAGAGAAACACTTTGGTTGAATTAATGATATTCTGAATATTGTTTTCATCTGAATATATCCATCTCAATATTATATTCTGAAAATCATATAATATGATATTCAGAATATTATATTGAGATGAATATGATTCATATTCATCTAAATATGGGAAAACCGTACTCTTGAGAGACAAGTCAGAAACTCGATCAGGATTTTTTTGATTGAGCCAATGAAACACTCTTTATTGCTGGAATAAATTTGAACGAATAAATCTCAAAAATATTTTGTTATGATAAGTTATCATTTTTATTGTTTATTTATTCTCCTAGTTTTGAATTATCTAATTGATTGTCAAGAGTTTTACAGTACTAATAAATAATCAGGTGAGAAAATATTTATCGAAAGCTTGAACTACTTAATTACGTTCATTACTGCCTCAGTTTCCACGATAGGTGATAGCCTTTAGCACCTAGTTCAAACCCGTATTATTTCCATCAAATCGATAAAATTAGTCGAAGGTTAAATAATTCGCCATAATGAGATGTCCTATAATTAAGTTGAGACTTCCAACTTTTTCCTGATTACCAGTTTAGTTACTCAACAGAGAAAGGTTCAAAAGACATCTTTTAATAGACATCATTTAAGTTAAATGTGGCTATTTTTTAGTTGCAATCAGCCTTAATTATTTTCTCGAAATATTACTTTCAATATAAATTAACTTGCAACTGATCAATGCTCAAATATGACAGCTTTTCAAGCGAATAAGATATAGAAATGCAAAAAAAAAATGAAAACTCAAGGCGCTGAAAATTTTATGGCGACACGTGTCAAAATCTTAGTTTTTGAGAAAATTCTAGAGTTCGAAAAATAAAAATAAAAATTTCGGCCTAACAGTAGTTGTTTACTGCAGCTTTACATAATCTCAAGAATTTTCAATTTTTTTTCGTGTTTTTTGAAGACGCTGAAAATTTTTCTAGATTTGAAATTCCCGGTTTTCAATTTGGTTTACTGGTAAAATGCCATTAAGTATAAATTTCATAATCATATGACTTGCAGCCGAGGTTTCGATCATTCCAGCCATACTAGATAGAAGTTTGTAGCTCCCACCGTATTTCTGTGAAAAAAATTCGAAAACACCTTTCATACCGTTGGGAACCGACTTAATATTTCAGATTCTGTATTTGTGAATAACTGTCTTATTTCGAGAAAATAATCTGACTGGAACAGCTCTTCAAATAAATATTTGAGTTGAATTAATTAATTAAGATCTTTATAACCAACTGTTTGGCTGAAAATATAATGAATGATTCGGAAAAAGAGAAAAATGTTCCTCTTATGACTGAGTCTGAAAGGAAATTATATAAATTAATTGAAAGTCTAAAAGTAATTAAATTAAATAACATTTTTGTTTCAGTAAAATGATAGTGAAGGCTGCCACATCAATAAGATTCTAGGACGCACTTAACCCTTGGAAGCACAGAAAAAAAAGTTCCGCGGAGGCACCAGAGCCCCTCAGGAGACTCTACTTTTAGCGCTGTTTATAGACAACTCTTATGCGATCAACCTTCAATTTTTCCTTTATGATCAAGTTGCGGAATTAAATTTCCGAAAAAAACATTTCAAATTCTGGAAATTCTATGTTTCATTCTAGAAAAAAACGTTTGAAAACAAGGTTAATTAAACAACGTTATTCTACCTCATGGGAGGCCCCAGGAAATTTATTAATCTCAATAACTGCGCAGTGCTCTGATTGAGTATATATGTTGGGAATTATAAGATATTTATAAATAAGTTCAAAATATCCATGAAAAAATCACGTTTTTAACGAGGGAGTGTCCGCAAAAAAAGTAAGGCTAAAAATCTGATTTGGTACTAATCTACGTTTTTAACGCCAAAATAAAATTAATCGGATAATTTATTGAGGAGAAAATGGTACTTTCGTTTCTTTCTTTGCGGCCCTCTAGTGAGAGAACCCACCATAAAAAAAGCAACGAGACTATCACCAATCGTTTTTGTTGAGCTGTTTTAGTAGTATATCATATTTTTAGCCTAACTTTGTTTGCAGACATTATCCTTCAAATTTTTGAAAATCTCATTTTTAGCATTATTTTCATACATGTTTTAACTTTGTGATGAAGTTAGTGAAAAATGTAGAACGTATTATTTGTCCAAAATTGTATTAGTAATCGAATGAGAATAGTTAAAACAAATTCTGATGTGCGGTTTTCGAATAAATGGTACTACCTTTTTAAGGTTGTCTACTGTATTTTTATATAGTCAGACAAAAGCCAACATAATTTTATGCCGATTGAGAAGCCGCTTAATTTGACACACAAATGAAGTTGATCGAATATCTTATTAAGGAGAAAATGGTACCTCCGTTTTCGACTTTGCAGCCCTCCATTGCGAGAAGCGATGATAGAAAAGCGACAAGACTATCATCAATCGATTTTTTTGAGGGTGGTTTACTACTATATCAGATTTTCAGTCTAACTTTTTTTGCGGACACTACCCCCTTAAGGTTAAACTTGTTAGTTTTCTCGATTTAATAAAATTCGATTCGATGGTTATTACAATATTAAAGCAAATATGGTATAAAAGTACCACTCTGGCATCATTTTCACAAATGAAATATTTTTTAAAAACATATCATTTTTTCCATATTAATATCGAAATAAGATATTTCAAAATTTTATTTATTCACAAATATTTACGCCCCAGAACTCTTTTCCAATCAACTCGCCATAAAATTCGAATATAAGGATTTTTGATCTGAATCACCGATAATGAAAATGAATTGGAAATAAAAGTGTCTGCGTACATTTTTTGCAGCATTTTCGGATGATTTTAAGTGGCTTGAGCCTTTCAAAAAGCTATATGTCTCCAAGGGTTAAGGGAGTTATATCGGCTGAAAAAGCTTATGACTTTGTACTCGAACATAAAATTTTTAGTAAAATTTGAAAAAAACATGGTATTTCGGCCCAATCGATGAATTTAATTATTCGACGGCAAAAAAATACTTTAACCCTCCGAAGCATATAAAAAAAGTTCCGCCGAGGCATAATAGCCTTTCAGGAGGCTATAATTTGAGCGTTGTTAACTGAAAACTTTTATAAGATAAACATTCAATTTTTCCTTTATAATCAAGTTGAAGAGTTAAATTTTCGAGAAAAAATTTCACTTTCTAGAAATTTAATGTTTAATTCTAGAAATAAACGTTTGAAGAGCAAGGTTTATTCAACCTAGTGATACTTCCTTATGATAAGCTCCAGGAAATGTATGTTTATCTGAATAACTGCGCAGTGCTCTGTTTCACTCATTTATTTTGTCTGATTGACTATATCTGTTGAGAATCAAAAAATATTTTCAAATTAGTTCAAAATATTCATGAAAAAATCAAGTTTTTTAGGAAAAAATTGTTAGTTTTTTCGATTTAACAAAACTATTTGACTATTATTACAATATAAAGGCAAATATGGTATAAAAGTACCACTCTGACATGATTTTCACAAATTATACAGGGTGTAAGGTCTTTCCCTTTTTTTTCAAATTTGATACACTTGATTTCCGCTGTTTTGATTGGTTGAATCTGAGAAACAACCAATCAAAACAGCGGAAATCAAGTGTATCCAATTTGAAAAAAAAGGGAAAAACCTTACACCTTGTATATTTTTTAAAAACATATCATTTTATCTATACTAATATCAAAATAAGATATTTTGAAATTTCACTCCCAAAAAAATATTTTTGGTCCAGTTATGTCCAGAAGGCTAATTTTTCTTGCAAATTGAATTAAAAACAGTTTTCTAAAAACTTGTTTATTTGAAATTTTAATTCAAAATTTGGATCAAAAAGTACTTCTTCGGAAGTAAAACTTAAACGAAAAATCGCCTTTTAATCAATTTTTCATAAAATTTGAACTTAGTATCCGGAAAAATTTGAGGAAATATTTTAAGATTCACATTGCTGAATTTCGAAATGTATTATAAAGAGAAGTTTCTGCGATCATTTTTTTCATGATTTTTGGCTGATTTAATGTGGCTTTAGCCTTTCAAAAGGCTATATGCCTCGGAGGGTTAAACTGATATTTTTCACCTTATTTCGCAAAGTTTGAATTTTTCTAAGAAAATGAAAAATTGATATTTCGTTTCATCGATATTTTTTATTTGATTTTATGAACTGAATCATAAGACTTTTATATAATTTCAAGAATATTTCTTGAATTTGTTTTTCTCACGATCTTATTGTTCACAATCGTCATTGCCAATGTTTTCTTTCGAATGTTTTACAGGCTTATGATTGACGCTGCAGCAGGCAGAGGAAAAATTTTGTCTGCTAGAGAAAGTGAGGCAATTATTAATAATAGGTGATTTCAAATGTTATCTTATTTTCAAAACCTTAACTTTCCAAGATTTTTCATCACCCAGCTGCGCATATGTGTTTCCAAACAAAGATTTCAATTTTTAAGAATTATTTTAATTTAAAACTTTCAGTTTATAACTGATCAAAATTGAAAATTGCATCAAAATTATTCATTGTCAGTTGTATGCGTGAAACATCAATTTTAGCAGGAATCCGATCGATGCATTCTCGTTAAGATAAGCATTTCGCAATTACTTTATGTCACCAAAATTCTTAGATTTAAAATAAGAGGACATTTTTGAGTTTTGATATTTCTTGACAAAAAATATAGTGCTCAATATCATTTTAAAGTCATGTGGTTAAAAACACAATCGCGCAGGTGGAGGTCAAAATCTGAATTCAAACTAAGAATAAATGACTCTGCAAATTCTGTAGAATGGAAAGGCATTAATGTATATCCTTTTGGTACAGTTTGCATTAAGGAATAAAACGGGTATGAATAATGCCCGTTTTACCGCAGAAATTGGTTTTCATTTTTTTAAACATTTCGAAAGATAATTTGTGATATTTCTTCGAAATGTATAAAGAATGTTAACCAAATTCTAAAATTTAATATATCCTGAAATTTCAAACTTTTCAGGGCATTTCGAATTTCGGAGAACAATGGATTGGTTTCTCTTCTCAAAATTTGATCCACAACGAATTTATCAGAAAAAACTTAAATAAAAGACATTTGCTCACAAAATTCCGCTACTAAAAACATTGAAAAGGTAGAAAAAAAAAGTTTCTTATTATTCACATTTATTTTGCATGTTCACTGGCATTTGATAAAGTTTTACAGATTAAACTAGAAACAATTAGCAGCGACTATTCAAATTTCCATTTTAAACGATTTTGAGTGTCATTTTTCACTCATAAAAATCTGACTATGATTCAAATTTTTCTTGATGTCTGATTTGATCTCAAAATGGTTCATGATTCATGGATTAAAAAAAAAGAATTCCTAATAAGACAAAATGTTGAATATTTGAAGGGTCCCTCAGAGTAGATATCATGTTAGTACAGTGGACAAGAAGTATATAATTTTTGCATAAATAATTGAAGGAGATATATCTAATGTGTTGGTTTTTTGTGTCGTTTTTGCACCATCGAGACGTAAGGTGATTTGTCGAGACTTGAGGTGATTTAAAGCCTATTGTATAATATCTTGTTTTCGAATCACCTAGAGTCTCGCGTTCACTTGAAACTCACGCGGTAGTGGTTTTTTAATGGACTTGGTTCAGTTCTAATGTATATGACATTTTCCCTAGTTTTTTTGCATAAGTTTGACTAAATTGTCCTTGAAAATTAGCGTATTGGTGATTCTGAAATATCAGTGTGAGAGTAAAAAATAATTTTTTTGGCATGATTTGTATCAAAGAAGCGCTTTGCAATGATGAAAATTTCGAAGCGATTAAAAATTTAATAATTTCCATATAAAAATCCCATTTTCCATACTTTTAGTCATAAAATAAATTTTAAAATAAGAAAAATTTCTTCAATTTTTCACGAAATCTTAAAACTGTTGTTAATCTTTCCATTCACCCAATTTCGGATTCTGCGATACTGTTCCGATTGTACAAGTTCCCATAAAATCGTGAATACCATTTCCAGCACAGTGACCTCCAGATGGCCGAGATTTGGGCTGTGGCAGGGGCGACATTTCACCCAATTGAACAGTTTGTAAGTTATCAAACCCGTCGCGGCCCATACCGAAAGCGAGAGCGGGGTCGAATTGTGGGACATCACCAGCGAATTTTGGTTGATTATCTATAAGATTATTGGTTATTGCACGAAATAAAAAAGGGTGAAATATCTTCCCAAGAAATTAAAAAAAAATAAGAAGTTGAATTATTTTTCAAATTTTTTTGAAAATCATTGAAAATAAAATATGTCGAAAAATAACAAAAATTCAAAATAAACCCAAATAATAATCGACTTTCCAAAATTCATTAGACGTATACGTTTCGATTATCATAGAAATTCTCAATATGTTAAATTTTGAAAAAATTGAAATAATTCATGAAATTATATAAAAGCAGAAAAATTATAATAAAATATTCTGTAAAAATTACAAACGACAATGAGAACCCGAATTTATTTTATAATTATATTTTATAAAGTTCACAATTGACTTTAGACGGTTTTGAAAACTTTTCTCATGTGCATTGTTACGAGTCTTAAACTTCACAAGAGTGGCGCATGTCAAATATTGAAAAAATCGAAAATTCCAAAATTTGGAGAAAATATCAAGAACTAACTTGCAGCATTAGGGTCCTTTTCTTTCTTTCCATATTTCTGCCATAAGAAAGTTCCCACGCACAAGAGACCGAGACCCAGTAAAACGAGTGCAATTTGACCTCCGGGCGAAAGACCCCCTTGAGTAGCATCACAAACAGCAGCCTCAGCTGACCACCCACCGGGCCCACAAATGATCATGTCTGGTACCGCAATTGCAGCCTCGCATGTGATTTTGCACTCGTCTCCAGTTATGACGTCAGTACCTTTCACGACTCCGGGACACATAATTTCACCACCTTCTGGAGCCCAAAACAAATCTTTGTTGCATGCTCCATCCTTCATGTTAAAGTTGTTGTATTCTGGTAAATAAAAAAATTAGTTCAAATTTATGACCAGTATTTTTATCATGTTTTGGAAGATTTGAAACGTTTATCCAAGTGTGAATCTGGACAAAAATGTTTAATGAGGTTATTTTTCCTAAAAAGTTCAAAACTGCATATTTTCTGCATTTGAAATCAATAAGTGGTATTTTAAGAGTCCTTACTACCCTCGAAAGCAGGGGTCGGCACAAAGAAAAAACCGATATGATCCGGTCCAGTCCAATAATTCCGATCCGGTATGATTGTGCCGACCCCTGCTCGAAAGTACTGTTCTAGAAAATACTTTTTTTTTGGCAACTTGATTTTAAGTTTTGAGGGTTAATTTTCATCGCAGAAATATCAACATTATATTTTCTAAAGCTGCATTGATTTCTGCGTCCAAAAGGTTACGAAAATTTATTTTTGGATAGAAATTAAGAAAAAAAACATTTTTTTCCGACTAAAATTTAATTCTGACTTCGAGCTCTCTGGAAGAGAACTAAGAGGTTAAATCAAAATTTTGTGAGATCAGTGTCATGGACGAGTGTTTGGTCTTTGCGATGATACTAATCGAAATAATTCATTTTTCAAAATAGTTAGGTTTTGTAAACCCATGATTTTCAGGCCAAAATAACCGAAAATTCTTTGATATCAGTCTTGTGGATATTATAAATTCTGTCATTTTGAGAAAAATAAAATCCATACGTCTTACACCTCGGGCTC
The DNA here is from genome assembly GCA_004367855.1 of Oikopleura vanhoeffeni. Classification (NCBI taxonomy): domain Eukaryota; kingdom Metazoa; phylum Chordata; class Appendicularia; order Copelata; family Oikopleuridae; genus Oikopleura; species Oikopleura vanhoeffeni. The sequence continues at coordinate 417,010 of SCLH01001125.1, read as the reverse complement.
AGTTTTATTTATAGTTTTTCAAACGTCATTTCCGGCGGAAGTAACCATCAATGCGATTAGTTTCGACCTTGACTCGACGCCTATTGACTTAAATATTTAATTTCGGTTAGTTTCAAATCTTTCTTGTTTTTACATTTAGCGTAAACCGAATACAAAACTACGTTTTTGGCGAATTTTGCGTTGACCACCCCTTAAAGTCCCGGCTAAATTATTGATTTTAATTTAATAGTGGAATAAAATTTCTTTAGTTTAAAATGTGGTTTAACCACTCAGATATTACTTACTTTTTTGTAATTATAGAGCTTCTAAAGCTAGTAGATGGTCACTTACCAGTAGTAAGCTCAATGTATTAATGATATTTTTCAATATTTATGTCATTAAGTTTTTCTAGCCTTGTTGATTTATGATCTGATGGTCTGAATTCCCTAGATTCAGACTGCTCGTAAGCAAAAAAATGTTATTGATCTTGCTGTTACTAACATCCTGTAAAGTTGGCAAAAATTTTCGAGCATGCTTTAATTTCAAATTTGGCTTTATTTTGTAGCGAATTTCGAATGAAAAATTATTCAGAGGGGAAATAGAAAGACTTTTATTTAAGACATGCAGTCACCATGCAGCTCATTTCCATGAACGCATGAAATACAAAAGATGGGCCAATAAGATCTTGCCAGTCTTGTTTCCAACTACTTTTGTATAAAATCAGCCTGATCTTTTCTTATGCTGGACAGATCCAAAAAAACAAAATAGAAAATATCTGAAGAGTATTCTTTGACTGACAAAAATTAAGACTTGAAATTTTGACCCGTCAGATTTTTATTTCAATGAGCGTGAGTCTTCATGCCTGAAATTATTCCCGTTTTCAAAGTGAGCTACTGCGCTTCGTCAATAACTTCGATTTCAAAATTCAAATCTATGAAGAAGATCTTTTGTACCCAAGCTTTATGTTCGCGATAGATCCTCATTTCAAGGCTATACCTAGAAAGCATATTAATTGGACAGTTTGAATGCAAACTCATCAGAAGCATCTGTAAATTTCAAATAATTTGAAGATAGGCTAATTATGAAGTCAATGCAAACTGTACTTGTATATATAGTAAATGAAAGATATAATTATTTCTTCTGGCATTGTAAGAAATTTGAAAAGATGCTAGAATTCATCTTGTTTTATATGGGTAATTCTTAATTACTCTGCCAACTTCGAACTTACTACAGCAAAAATATCTAAATTATGTCAAAATTGTCAAATTAGAATGTTAGTTGCTCCAATTGTCCAGTTTTGACACAAATTTCCTCATATCTAGAAATTATACCGCGTGAGTTTCAAGTAGCGAAAAAACAAAAATTAAAATGAAGAATCTTGAGGTTGAAAAAAAACAAGGCTTTATACAAAATAGGTATTTTTCAAGCATAATTTTAATACAAAAAAATCAAACTAAATGCATATAGAACTAATAGTAAAACAAAATTTAACAAACATGACATTTCTCATCATTTTATAAAATATTTTGAACAACGTATCCATATGCAAACTTTAAAACATGTTGGTGTTCAACTAAATAATAATTTTTTGACAGAAAATTTCAACTCGATTCCGCATAAAAAATCTTTTGAAATAAAAACAAAATAAAGTTTGAAAAAGTTCCGGATAATTTGGTGAACGTTCGCCATTTTAATGATACGTTGTGGTTGATCTAACTATAGTCATGATGCAAAGAAAATATGTAACAGAAGGATGTTCTAAAATTTTACTACTCGATGTTTTCCTATTTTTTCAAAGAATGTAACCTTGTGAGAAAATTATGAAAACTTAAACTTTTATGTAGGTTACCAACAGTTTACATCTAAAACTCTCCTTAATATGGTGAACTGGAAATCCGGCTAAGCTGAAAAAGCTTTCAGAAATCAAGTGCAATCAATACGAAAAACATCGAATAAACTGCAAGCAAGCTTGATGATTTGCTGACGTTTAGTTTGCCCTAGAACTATTGATATATCAAAACAGACGTTGCCGAATAATGCTGCGGCACACATTTTTAGGGTTATACCTTCCTTTCCACCGGTTCTGTCTCAAACCTCAATAAAAATATAAATTTCAACTTGACTTTGTGTAAAAGAAAATTACTTTTTTGGTTGAAATGAAAATTTTATATCGAACGAATTGTTTAGAATATAATATTTCTTGTACGTTTATTAAACAATATATGTTTGAGCACCAAATTATAAAGTCATTTTCAATAATACAATAATTTGACAAATACATATATAAACATTTTTTTTAGATTTTTACCGCGTGAGTTTCAAATAGCGTCGAGACATTAAATGATTTGTCGAGACTTGAGATGATTTGAGGCCAAATTTAAAACGTATATTTATAAAAAAAATGGTTATTGAATTACTTCAAGTCTCGACCCGATTTGCAACTCACGCCGGCATATTTGTTGAAAAAATAATCATTAATATTTATGAAAGTAACGAGCTTTCAAAATACAGTTTCTTTCATTTTCTTCTTAATTATCATAAGAGTATATGATATACCGTATATGATATAACGTATATCATTGAACCCCGCTATCAGTTCACAAAATTTCTTGCGCTTTATTTTTTTTATGATGTTTGTAAATTATGACCTTGTTTTTTCACAAAGAAACGTAAAATTCATAAAATTACTTTAAACTGATGTCTGATTCATAATTTTTGGACATTTTGCAGTTTTTTTGCCGGATCCACCTCTATAACTTACATTAATGTGTAGAAAGTTTCGTTTTATGCGTTTTTCGGCTTTTATCTCGCTCTTAATTCTCTTCTTGATCGATAAATTTTGTAAAATCTCGGTTTTTATCACGTTCTCACTGGGCGACGGTTAATGCAACAAAAAAAATTCAAGGGGGGACAGATTGCTACAGCGCTATAAGAGGTGATTTACCCTAGGGCAGTATTCATCTACACGCGCTTCACTCACAGGCCAGGGCCCTAGAATAATTTCATTTTTTGGTCCAATCAAGGCCAACAGTCAAGTTCTGGTGAGAATGAACTGGCACCGATCGTGACTGATTCGAAAAATCGGTTTCTGCTGATGAGGCAAAAAATTTGAAAATTTCTGAAAATTTTTAAGATGCGTTCATATAAAGCAATATAAAGAAATGGTTAAATGAAGCGGCAATTGTGTCAATACTTTGAAATTCAAAAATATATGAAATTTGAAAAAATGTGACATTTAAAAAAAATTAAAAAAAGAGAAATTTAAAAAAAATGTGAAATTTTTCCAATATTAACGATCTGCAAAAAAATTATTTCTTAGAAAATTGTCGACCTTGAAGCTAAGCAATCAACTTAATGTAAAACAGAGAGTCTCTGTCAGAGACTATTCAACAATGAAAATTGTATTGCGACTATACTCTTAGACAGTGTTCGTCTGAGACATGTTTCGAGAAATATTCTTCTAAATTATACATTTAGTTTAGAAAAACTCGATTGAATTATCAAAAATTATATATATACTTTTAAAAAATCTAATCAACTATCAAAAATGGTTCAATTTTTTTTTTGAGTTATACGGTCAACTCGGTGGGCGGCGATCCGTCTCCTATCATTTTGTAAGGGAAGCAAAATTTGAGCTAATCAGAGACGTGTATTTCTCCACGTTATTCGCGGTGGGCCCAGAGTGGATAGTAATGCTGTTCAAAAATTAAAAAAAAAGTTTTAATTGAAATAATTGACCTTCTTACTTAAGTGGCGTCAAAAATTGAAATCCCTATAATAATAAGATCCTTTTGTCAGTAATTTTGCTTCAACAAAGTAAATACTGATTTGATAGGATTTCAAATGTGAGACAAAATCTCCAAAAGAAGATTCTCCAAGTGTGACTTTGTTTCAGCTTAAGATTAAGCTTGAGTTTTCGTATTCTTTAACTCCGGAGGTTAACTAGTTTCTTCAAATGATGGTTTTTTGATGCATGTTGGAAATTTACTAAAATAAAAAATGCGAAATGTTACTCCGATGAGTCCATAAACGGATGTAAATAAAATCTCGTTTAATCAATTCGATTAAACTTGTTAGTGACATTTAACGTTGCAATCTACGGTGTTATTCATTTAATTTCTCGAGGCGATAACCTCAAACGCGAGAAAAAAGTTCAAATCTCGAAACCATGTTTTTTCTCAATTTTACAAAATCTGACAGACTTTTTATAACGGCTGTAGTCAAACTTTAACCAAAAACAGAATATCGTCAAATGGAAGCGAATTTCTGGATTGTCTAGATTAACTGACGAAATATATTTTATAATTTATCATAAATAAATTTTTGACATTTTGTAACCTGAAATGGATAACCTATTTGAGATCAAATCAGCAGACTTTATCCTGAGTTTATAATAAGTTAATTGCAACACGTGTATTGGTGAACTGCAATTTGATAAGACCCTGACTCCGGTTCCCGGAGCCTTAAGGCGGTAACCGACGCGTTTTACCTTTTTTAAAACGCCAGTCTTGTTCTAACGAACAGCCTGACGATATTGAAATCTTGGAATATATTTGATTTTTGTGTGAATTTTTCAAAAATGTATTTAAAAGTTTTTTGCATGATCGTACCTGTTGTGATACTCTTTGAAAAACTCGGTTTTTGACTAAATTCGTATCATTTTATTTAGTCATGAGATGTCAAAAATTTTTAATTTTTCTAACGCCCACTATCAATGGTTTTTTAGGAAGTAAAGTGGAGTTAGAAATGTTATTTTCGGTCTATTTACGCAAAATCGACAAAAATAACATGTTAAATTGACTGTTTTGGGTGTATTGAGTCCTTATACACTTTCATTTGGTGCACTGATGTCAGATTTACTTTATAAAAAAAGCACTTTTCAAAAATTGTGTGCTCCAGGTTATAGTGGAATTCGTTTTACAATATCTTTTTGATTTGCTTATGCGAGAGGTTCAAAGTTTCGGTTGTGTCTAATTCGCCAGATTTCCCAATTTTTGATCAATGTTTATTTTTTTCAAAAAAAGTTTATGAACTTATTTTTTCCTATAGCTTACATAACAAGAGAACGGATACCGAAAAAAATTAAATAATTCTGATGTGTCTTCTCAAAAATACAGCACGATTTCGAAAAAAAATAACTTGGAAAAAATCCAAATTTTTTGTTCGAAATTTTTTTTATTTATAGTACCAAACCGTGATCAAAATTATTGAATGCCGCAAAAGGTAATTATTTCCATGTATAGAATCTCGAAGATATTGACCTCCATCGGTTACCCAGATTTCTAAATCTAAGGAAAAAAAAATTTTCCGAAAAATTCAATTTTTTTTAATTTTCATACAATTTGAAATCTTGCTACCTAATGCAAGAAAAATCAAAGTTTTTGATACAAGCAGTTCAAAAACGACATCATTAAAACACTCAGAGAGAATTCGAAATTTCTGAAAAAAAAATTTTGATCCGAAATTTTTTTTTTATTCTTCTGGAATGAAGTCGAGAACAAAATTCCAAATGTCCCAAAAATAAGCTTCGTAGCATGTGTAGATCTCGAGATATATACCTCCTTAAGGAATGTTTACCACACGAACTTATCACTACATTAATTTACGCCTAGGTTGCATTTTCGACTTCAGCTTGCGTTTGTTTCATCACATTCTTGCGGATCGGTGTTTGAAAACACGGATGAGTGTTATCTAACTTCCTTTCGATCTCGTCAAACAATTGTATTTTGAACACTTAGCAGTTCGAATTGTTAATAACCCTATATAAACAATATTTCTTTGCAGTATCCGTATCACACTAAAGCATTTTTAAGGTGATTACAAACGTTTAGGTTCACAACCACAATATGTTTCTTAACTTGCAAAATACAAATTGCATCGGAAGAAATTCCCGCCAATTAACAATATATCCCTTATTCACACTTTTGTTAATATCCCGGCCCTGATAAGGAAACTTAGTGTGTTTTTAAGTAGTAGGGCCGAGATATTTAAAAAAGTGTGAATAGGGGATATTTTGCCAGATATCGTCATCGGCGATAGCTTGTGTTTCAATATAAAATCCACCCACTTACCATTTTATTGTCGGGTATTTCCGTCAGACCAATTTTAATTTCGCAAATAAAAAAAACACATAACATACTTCCATAACAACTAAAAATTGCATAAAAAATGTATTTATTGTACACCACATACTCCAACGTCTTGAAACCTTTGATTTGACCTATTTTGTCAGGACGTTTGAGTAACTGTCAGGAAGTATGAGTAACTGTCAGGACGTTTGAGTAACCGTGTCACATATGCTTTTTCAGGTAACTTTGTCTAGAAAATGATTTTATTTTAGCTCTTCATTAAACTTAATGAAATTTAGAAAAAACTGTTATTTTTAATGAACATGTAAAAGTCTTTCAAAATTTTAGCAAGAATAAAAAGAAGAAATCCTTGGGCAAAACTAAAATCCTAAATTTTGTTAATAATTTCAAATATTTTGGTGAGAAATTCAGATAAAATTTGTTTTATTCTTTAATTTATTCTAAAAATATGGGAGGTGACAGTTTTCTGATATCTAGATAGTATCTAGTAGATACGATGAAAAAATTTCCACCGCAAAAATTGCCCACGCATTCGGACCAACTTTTCTCATTTTTTAATATTTGGGGTCATTTTGAGCTATATCTATTACTGTAGTAGTTAGGCCTTTTTAGCAACTTTACAGATTTGGGTACTTGGTGTTATTTCCTGTTTTTTTGCAACAAAAAATAAGACCAATTACCCAAATCTAGAAAGTGGCTAAAAAGGCCCAGCAAGTACCGTGATAGAAATAAGAAATGAGATGAGTCGTTTCTGAAAGCCGAAATGTGAACGGTTTTCATTGGTTAATAACATAATTATTTATTTTGAACACTTATATTAGCTCTTTCTTCTTAAAAAAAATTATATAAAAAACACATTTGTATTTCCACGAAAAAATTGGAAAGTGTCAGGACGTTTGACTAACAGTATTATTTTGAAATTTTTGTATGTGCCAAAAAATAATAGCGTCCAATTAAAAATTTGTCTATATCTACCATAAATTATCTGAAATTATATGTTCCTAAAATTAAATGACAAACTATCGGAACGATTTCTCATAACAGAAATCACTTTTATGCTCTGAAAAGACGCTTTGGAACTCGCTTAAAATATATCCAAATAAATATTATTTTGAACAAGCAATTGTCACGATTCACGCGATTGTATAACTCAATTTTTCAATGAAAATTTGCCACAAAATTTGACTCACACCTAAGTCGGAAAGACAAAAAAATTTCCTTATTAATTTCAAATTTTAGCTTATTGCAGATTTTTTGGATATGAAAATGGTTAACAAATGTTCTTCAAAAGATTATTATATACAAATTGAATTATGTGTATTATTTCAAGCATGTACAACAGGCTGAATGTTAGTTTTAATTCCATTGATCGTAGTTTTGAATTGTTCTGGAATTGGAAGTTCAATGAAATCGTCTTTATTTTCTAGCCGCAAAGAGGAGTCGGTCACACGACTTGTGAAAATTTCTATTGTTTGGGAAGATTCTTTCGAGATGAAAAATGTCATTTTTGTAGAGCCATCAATTTGCACACATGGACATGATTGAAACACTTGGCCTTGAACGCTTTTAGTGGATTTATTTGTTATATCAAGATTCGATACTTTGATCGTCGGAGGCTCATGATAAAAATTTCAGTACAAATTTTATGACAAAAAAATCATGACAGAACATTTATGACATACAATCATGACAAATCTCATGTTGAAAACGTCATGGCATGAAAAATCATGACGAACATTTCATGACGAAAAATTAATGACCCATTAATTGACCTAATTATATTGCGAATTTGAAACTTAATAACATGATCAAAAATTGATAAACTTTTTTGAAAGTACAAGAAAAATCACTAGCCCACAAATTTTATAAATTCTCGCATACTTTCGAGTAAGCGCTCAAAATTACAATTTCACCAATTTATGAATAATTTCGCTGATTTTTTCGCCTTATTTTTGTTCTGTTCAAATTTTTCATTCATGATTATGCTTAATAAAAGCGAAACTAGTCGGTAATAAACTTTGTTTTAAAGTACAAGAATTTTGCTCTATGAATTATGGGCCCTCAGCATGAAAAGCCGATTTCATTGGTCAAATTTGGAAGGAATCAACCAATCAAATGGTCGGATTCAGCATTTTTCAAATAGTCACGACCTAACAGTTTAGGGGTCTTGATGCATATCATAAATATCGTCCTGTGAGATTATTAACATGAATTTTTAATTAATGCTTACTGTTGAAATTTAAAAAATTTGATAAAACAAATTTTACTCTCAACAGTCTTAACCTATGACATGAAATAACACAAAAGGTTGTCATTTCTTTTATCTGTTGACAAAAAATGAATGAAATTCATACTTATAGAACGTAGATCAAATATGGAGCTAAACTTATCAAAGTACAAGCAAAACCTTAGGACCAGCTCCACTACTAACTGAGGTGAATAACTAATTGAATTATTATTACCCACGGACTGTAGGCTATTAAGAGCTGAGAAAGGTATAAAAAGGGACTTGTTGAGCATAGATCCTCAAAACCATATCTTACTACATTTTGTAATTAAAACAACGAATCCCATAATCTTTCACAATGCAAAAAAGTTATAAAATAAATGCAATTTACCTCAAAAAAAATTTTTAAAAATTAATTTTAGCTGAAACAAATTACAAAATTTTTGATGTTAGAAAATTCATTTATTGACAGAACATCAAATTTTTTTAATAACTTGAAAAATAAATTGGACAAAAAACATAGGCTCTCTGGCCATTATTTAAAGCACTAAGTACCTGCCAATTTACTTGTTTATCCTAAAATAAAGTGATATAATAGCCCCAGTAGTATACCTCCTTATAGAATATCCCCGTACATAAATTGTTATTCTCATTGGTCCAACAAAACATGGTTTTGTACTTAAGGAATCGGTATAATTGAGCTATAGTTTTCAAGAACGTTTCTTGCGATGAAAAACACTGCATTTCAGATATAGACAAACTTTGTGGTATGTACATAATAAATATAGGGTTTTATAGTTCTTTAACATCCTAAATACGAAGATTATCTAAAGTGACCTTTCGACATATATATACTATATATAATATACAAGCAATGATTAAAAATGCATATACTTAAGGTTCGGATCAGGGAAATTTGAATTTTTAAACTAATAAATTAAACTTAAAACAAGATAAAACGTTTTTATAATGTAGCAAATTTTACTGTGAGTAACCTCGTTGTAACCTTAAGGAAGTGGGTGTCGCAAATTTGAGCCTATTCCAAGGTCATTTCTCGTCAAACTAGCAAAGGTGATATTCCAAAAACATTTGTAACTTACAGAACCAACCTTCGCGGTAATTATAAACTTAACAGTAATCTGATACAATCCCACCTACGCCGACAACTACGCTTTTTAAAAATTTTTAAAAAGACATGCAGTTCGTACCTACTCCTTCAATTTTCATCACTTTTTATTATTTTTTTGTGTCAGGCTCCAAAGAAGCCTAACACATGATGCATTTTTGTCTTTTACTCTGAATTTTGCTTTTGGCGGCCAAAAAACGAAAACAAAAATTATTGATTTATTTTTGATTTAAATTGAAAGTGCGCTTATTTGTTTTCTTTTGACGCTACCGAGTTAAAAATTGCACCAAAATCCTTGAAAGTGCTTTAATTTACGGAAAAAATTATTTTGAAGCATTTTTTCGGGTTTCTCAATTTTGTCAAAAATTTAGGCTCAAAATGAAAAGTTGACATGGCCCCCAAGAGACGCTGAAGCAAAATTTTAGAAAAAACTCTCTAGTTTTTTGCCAAACAAGTCTTGTGCTTTCAGATGCAGTATGAGTCGAAACTGTATCTCTCAAACTGGTGGAGGAGATAGCTTTTGCCTGAGCCGCCCAAATTGATCATTTCAAAATTTCAATTTTTAGTTTTTTGCGTTTTTGTCCGCCGAACGCAAAATTTTAAAACAAAAGCGCTTTTGCATTATTTGTAAGGCTTTTCCGGAGCCTGACACAAAAAAATAATAAAAAATGATGAAAATTGAAGGCGTAGGCACTAACTGCGTGTCTTTTTAGGAGGCTTTTTAAAAGCGCAGGTGTCGGCGTAGGTGGGATTGTATCAGATTACTGTTAAGTTCAAAATTACCGCGAAGGTTGATTCTGTTAGTTACAAATGTTTTTGGAATATCACCTTTGCTAGTTTGGCGG
>SCLH01001125.1:314995-394823 GCA_004367855.1 Oikopleura vanhoeffeni | reverse complement strand
CACTCAATTCTCACAAAATATATTTGAGTTTTAAAAAGGGCTTATTTTTCCACAGCAAATTGCTGGAAGCACCCACAATCCCCTTAAGTTTTTCACAATTTTTTATCTTTTGGTTTTGGAATTATTTTTCTTACTTTTCTGATTAGGGAATTATGGCCATTATGTTAAGTGGAAATCATGAAGGTGAAATAAATATAATGTGTTTTTCAAAACGAAAAATAGTTATTTTCAAAATTTTTAGGAATTTTCTCTGTAGAGAATATTTTTTTATATTTGAAGGGTATGATTATATTTGATGATGCAATCAAAAACTATTTTTAAAGAACAGGTTTTTCCTATCTCAAATTTATTTGAATTTTTTTTTAAACAGTTTCATAATGAAACTTTCATTATTTTATGTATTTGAAAAACTCAGGTCCAATCAATTTGGCTTTATGACTACGTACGAATTTGAGACGTTTGAAAATTATTTTATTTCTGGAGTATTCAGATCAAGAAAGCAAAAATGTCGAAATATTCAAACAAGTTTTAACGGATACCCCAATTCAGAATTGTTTATTTTATATTTTTCATATTGATGCCTAAAATTAAAAAAAAATAATGGTTTGACTTATTTCAAGCAATTTTAGAGAAAAAATTTCGATTTGAATATAACATGTGGCTACAGTAGTGAATTTATTTTACACAAAATTGTTTTAGGTTTTCAATGGCCAATTGTCGCAAAAGTACAAATCGTCGAACCAAATATTACCTTTCTGTGATATATTTGAAGAAAAATTTTGCATCCTCAAAAAACCAAAAATGACAGATGGCTCGTTCAATCAGAAACGTGGTTACAAAACTGACGGAATTATATTTTCAAAACGTATCTCCTCTCTGGATTGAATTTATGCCGTTACTTGATGAATAGCAGATTTTATACAGATTTCTCAAGTTTGAGAATTTTCTGTTGAAATCGATTAAGATTAAAATGACCAAACAAATCTTTAAATTTTTTCAATGAGTAATACGGCGTTGATTTTTTTTAAAGTGCTCATTATTGGGTTTTGTAACCGGTTAACCTTGTAGTTGGGAATATTTCAGGAAACAAAGATATTTCAAATCAACAGTCGAGGCTTTGACGCTTTTCATTGTTTTATTTTCAAGTTTGTATGACTTGCGGTGTCCCTGTAAAACATCTTTGGAAAGGTCTGTCTTTTACAAGGCCAACGTTCCCCCCTTAAGAGGGCCTTGGTGCTATTTGACGGATTTGTATATGGGCACTTGATGAAAAACTTTCTACTTGGTAAATGTATTTCTTCAATATATCATCAAAGTGAAATTTAGAAATCTAAGCAACTTTTGTAATTTTTGAATTTTCGTATTATTGCTTATTTATAAATTTTGAGATATTTTTGGAAAATGTTCCGAAAATTATACAAAATTGTTCATTTTTTTTTGATAATTTTTTTTTAATTATTTGTTTCGATCAAAAAGAAAAACTGTATAAAATGGCAACTTTAACTTTTCGAGTAGGTGACCACACACAATCTTTTACCGTTAACTCTGAGCGATCAAACTTTGATCATCAAAGCTCATTATCGATATTAAAATTTTGACACATAATAATTTTGAAAATACCGGCTGTATTGACACCGATAGCTACCTTAACCCAATACCGAAAAGTTAAGTTGACTTGCATGAACTAGATTCCAAGCCGTATAATTTTTTTTCATTATTTATTCAAATCAACAGAAAACACTCTTCAAATGGCCACCCTAACTTTTTGCGAACAAGGTGACCACATATTTTTTATATGCTCTTTGAAAAATTATATTACATGGTTTTGTGATTTTTGGTCAAAAATGTTCAGAAATATTTTGAAAATTTTTATCATTTCTTGTTCAAAAATTTTTCAACTCGTTTTGTTTCTCCGCTCTTGTTTCTACTCTGAATCATAATTTTTGCAACGAAACTACGGTTTGCCAGAAATTCATCAAAATCCCTTTTTATCCGGAATTTAAAAATTATTTTTCACCGAAATTTGCAAAATTGGTAAGCCTACCCATCCACCACGTAAAATTTATTTCATGAAATTCATGGAATTTTTTTTTTCGATGTGCTTTAATATCAGATTTTATTTCAAAAATTCGAGTTAAAATTTTTACGTAGAAATCGTATAAAAAAAATACAATTAATTTCAACTTGTGGTCGAGACCGTTTTCTTCATAAAAAAAATAATACTTTAATTTAGCCTCCTTCGATAGCAAACGCGCGTTTTTTGAGTTTTTTTTCAAAATACGATTTATAAAGTGAAAATAATCTATCTGAAAAAAATCTGATTTCACGAAGTAAGCTCAAAAATGGCAATTTTTGTTCGAAAAGTTTTTATCCAAAAATTTCGAAGTGGCAAAAAGTTAATCATCAAGAAAAAAAAATTGAAAAAGTGCAAATCTTTCAATTAGCACCAAGGCCCTTAATTAAGCACAAAGAGCCGTGACATTGTCAAATAATTAAAATTTTATAATGAAAATGACCTCAAAATTATGAGGGGGGGAATGTCCAAATCGAAATTTAAACCTAATTTCTTTGAAATTATACACACCATGTCAAAATTTTTATTTACGTGCAATGTCGATTTGAACATTTTCACATTTTTTCTTAGTTATTTTTGGACACAATTTCAATAAATTTGTTGCACCGTTAAAGCACAATTTCACGAATATATCTAGTTAAATTGCAACTTTTTAAAAAACTTTGAAATTTTAAACTAATCACTTAAAATTCTGATATCAGAAACTAATTTCATTAAATTTTCAAATAAGAAATTAATTCTAAAAGTTTAAATTTTTTAAATTAATATGCTTAATTTTCATGACATCACTCATTTATCCTAAATAAACTACATAGAACCCCGACATTGTCAGATAATTGGAATTTTTGTCACAAAAATTACCTCGAAATGATGTGTAAAAATATTTTCCACATCATGTGTTAATTTTCATTTATTTGCAGTTTAAATATCACTGTCGGGTAACAGACTATAATCATTGGACTCCAAGTTAAACATTCGTTCTGGTCTTTTATCATCCACCAAATCATCGCATTTTGCCCGAGTTTCATCACCTTTTGAACATCGGCGTATGATAAATTGATTGAGACACATCAGCGAAAAAATAATTGTGAAGAAAAAAGGTTGGACAACCAACATTAATTCGCCAATGATTTTCAAACAAGAAATTGGACTTGCTCCCCAATTCAAAAATGGGTAAGCTGCACTACGTGTCGTTCCAAATATCTTATACACAGCTTTGATGGAGTTAAAAATAAGTGTTTACAATTGTTTTTATAATTAAATTCTGGAAATGCAAAAATGGATATAAAATGACCGTAACTGTCAGATAGTGAATGTCGACGTTTTTTTAAATATTAAGCATTAATTAAGCATCAAATTAACTGCGCGCGGTATAAAAATTAAATTATCAAATATCCCCTATTCACACTTTTGTTAATATCCCGGCCCTTCTACTTAATAACACACTACATTTCCTAATCGGGGCCGGGATATTAACAAAAGTGTGAATAGGGGATATGTGACCGGACCGTTTGAATCATCAAGTTATGTGTCGTTAATTTATTTGTAAAATGGTAAAGTTTTTTTCTATTGATTGGTTGTTGGTGAGATATATTATATGCTTTTTTTATAGTAAAACTACATTTTCATAAGCATAATTGAAAATGAAAAATTTTCATAATCTTTCGATTTATTTCAAATCATCGTCAGATAAGTTTTTTTGACTGCTAACTTTTTTTCAATTGTTTCACGCTTCTTATGTTCTCTGAGAGAACTTCTCTTACGTGAAGAGCGACGAAGACGATTTTTGCGTGACTAATTGCGTCGCTCGCACGAGTTTCATCGCTTTAACGACTACATTTAAAAATCAACGAATTTACTGTTATAATAATGGTAAATAAATCAAAGTAGACTAGATAAAAACGATGAAAATTTGATAAGGTACAATTATATACATAACATTTGTTCTCAAAGCTTTAATTCGAGATTTTGGATTTCATTTCCGAAAAATATCTGTTTTCACATTAGAATGTTATTCGAAGTTAATGCAATTACTAGTCTTGGGTCTTTTTTCCCGTCTCAGAAATAATATTTTCTTTTGCTGGTTCTTAAAAAAAATTTCAAAACTTTTTTTTTTTGTTTATTTTTGATGAACAAATTCCTGACTCAATTTTTTTTATTCGAATACACAAATTGCGTAACACAATAATGTACAATAATTGATAAATTTTTAAATACATTCTCGTACAATCAGGATTTTTATTGTGATCATGAAATTCTTTAGTCAATTTAGGGCAGATTATTTCATTTCCAAAGAAAATTTTAAGTTTAGAAGACTTGGAAAACAGCGCAATCAGAAATGTTTTAATTTTCTATATTTTGAAGAGTATAATTTTTCTTTATGAATACAAATTTTATCCAGTTTATTCACACAGTGTTACGACTAACACGTTTGTGAATAAAGAGACGAAATTTTGCTCTGAAAAGTCAAATCTTCTAGATTTATGCATATTCATCGTCGATATTTCACTATTTTCTATTATTGAAAATTTAAAAATACAAAACATAAATCTCAACCAAAAAACGATCGATCTAGATATCTGTAAAGTTCGGAGAAAAACGGGAATAGAAGACGGGAGAAAAAAATATATTTTTTCTCCCATCACGAAAAATACGGGAGAAAAATAAAAAAAGCTTTCCTCCCGTCAAAATAAACGGGAGAAAAAAGTATTATTTTTCTCTCATCAAAAAACGGGAGAAAAAACCCCAACCAAAAAATACGTAGTATTGTTTGTTGATTTTTAACTCTGACAAACGAATGAATAGAATAAAATAATGCAAAAGCACTTGGAGCAAAAATAAACTTGAACGGGAAAGGATGAGTGAAAAGTAGCTAAACATTTGTAATTATTGCAAGCAAAATGTGCTGATGAATACTATGAGATCTTTTTGGAAATTCTTTCTGGATCTGAATTGAGGGTAAACAATACAATAAAAAGTTCAAATGTATCATCTTTTCAAAAGCCGCTAAGACAGAATGAATTTTGTTACCCTGTCCATCATTGACAGTAGGACCACATGAAATAGTGAGTGAAGAAGCAGGAACCATAGCATTAAAAGTCAGCAACAATTTATAAAATTTACTATTTGGATCTTGAAGTGGTTTTATTAAAATGGTTGGCTAATAGTTTGATGCTATTTAACGCAAGAACGTCAATAAATATACGGATTAATTTTCCACGACAGATCGTGACTATTCAAATAATGCGAAACTATGATTGGTTGACGGCCAAAATTTCAGCCGATTTCACTGGCGTATTTTGTAATCAAAGCTAATGATTGGCGGTTAGTTTCCCGCGCCGTTTTCGTCTTCAAAATGGCCACGATCTTTTGGCCAAGGAGCCTTCATTAATATCTATAGAGTTGAAATTTATAACTTCCTCAATTGGATAGGTCTTTCAATAAAAACGATAGATAATTGGCAATTAATTATCCAGCTTCTCATAGCCGTACGAGCGGCTGTGTCATCTTAAATTAAGGTCCTACCCGAGTTAAACAACGTTTTGCATCTCCAAGTTTTTGAGAAGTAATTCTAAGTTGTTACAAGACTTAAAAGTTTCCTAAAAATTATTTGGACTGATGCTGAATATTATGCCATACTTATTGTTGCTATAAAAATAAAGCATTTAGAAATTGAAAAATGAACTATTCAAAACCATAACCTGAATTTTTGAAATTTTGTAATGCGTTCAATATTGCCCAGATCAAGCAGCAAATTTCTAACCAATTTGAAACAAAATCAATATAATGTGGTTCTTTTCCTTCAAGTGGGTTATAATACAATCTCTGGTCAAAATATCCATAAATCAACATCCCAAATAATACCACCACTTTCACCATGGACATCGTCTGCCGAACTTTTCCTACGATAACCTTCCTTTTCGTTAAACAAGATTTTTCTTCTATATTTTGTTCCGACATATTCTTGGAGGTCACAAATTTAAAGTCGGTTCTAAAAAATTCACGGTTAATTTGTTTGTGACGTAGTGACGCGAAGTCATTTCAACAATGAACATCAAACATTTTAAACAAAAATTATAGTTTATTTATAAATTATAAAAGGAATTCAATGGGATCAACAAGAAGATATATATTAGTCAATAACGTGATCATGTATAGGTTTTTTTTGCTAAAGAGGAGATTTTTTACATAGCTAAAGAAAGGTTATCTATAATCAAGCTTTAGATATAAATTTTACTTAATCAATTTATATTCTCTTTTCGAAAAATTGTTAAATTTTCTAAAATGTTTACAACTTTTTCGCGATTAAAAGCAGAACGACCACCCGGTCAATCACAATGCACGGTCAAAGTTGAAGGTAAATTTTAACTGAATTTATTTGCAAATACCTTCAAAAAAATCCACGGGGTAAATTATATAATGAACGTTTTAGCAACTACGAGTCAATTATATACTGGAGGGTCGCTAGAGAGCAAAAACTGGTCAAACTTCAAGTCAATCCACAGTTCAGCATCAGTACTTTTAAAGACTACCAATAAAACCCTTTGGTCGACTTTTTTATTAAAGTATTAACAACTGAGTCAATTATGAGCTGGAGGGTCGCTAAGATCGACCCGAAGGATTTATTTTTTTTATTTATAAAAGTCATTATGATGAACTTGAAATTGACTTGAACATTGTCCTGTTTTTGCTCTCTAGCGACTGTTCAGTATATAACACGTTACAATGAAAATTTGTGGTCCTTTAAAGCTATCTTGAAACTAAAACGAATGGATCGTTCCAAAAAGTCTATTTATCACTGAGAGCAGGAATAGAATTTTTCAAAAAATTGACCAGATCGCGTCGGGTTGAGTCGATTGATTTTCAAAATTTTAATGAATGAAATGATAATTTATAGACTTTTAATTAAAGTGCAAATAACGTAAAAATACGATTTCTTTCTGTGAGACGGAAAGTCGACTCTTATTCCGGGTCGGGTCGCAAATTTTCGACCAGTTGACCGAGAAAACCCGATTCTTAACTGAATTGCTGATTTTGAATCTGTTATATAAAAAAACATCTCAAATTTCATAATAATTTTTATTGATTTCGAAAATGTCCGAATTGAATTTTTTTCATGTTTAGAAATTTATTGATAGTGTGCATACCAGGGGTCGGCATAACTTTTGAAAAACCTGATCGGATCGAATCTGATCGGATCGACAATTTCAAAAACCTGATCGGATCGAAAAAAAGTCGATCCAATCCGATCCGATCAAGTCGATCCGATCCGATCAGGTTATGCCGACCCCTGGTGCATACTGCTTTATTCCTATAACTAACTAATCATATTTCCTGTGTTTAGCTATTCCACCAATCGATTTTTGGCCCAAATCGGCCACTTAGGTTAGAAAATTTTCGATTTGGCATTTGAATTAAAATAATTATACACTGAACATGCGAAAAGTTGCTATATTTTGATCACGTGACGACGAAAAAAATTTTTCATTCCTTTTTCTTTCAATTTGATATATAAGTTTCCGTTTTCAAATTTCAGAACTATCCACTCAGTATTTCTATAGGTCGAATTGAATTGTGAAATAGCAACTTTCACATGCTGCATACAATTGTGATGCATTTTTCAGTGGTTGTACTTTAAAGTTATAGCGACTTTAATTTGCTTGCAATAATCTTGATTTAACACCAAAAACCCCCCTTCAGTGTAAACAGATTTAAATAAATAATCGATATTAACAATATTTTAAATTCCGAAGAGTGGCCTAATTTTGGCTTGATTTACTATTAAAAGCCACTTTTGCTGGCTTAAGATATGGAAACGATTTCTTTGGCTTGTGTTATAAGCTGTAGGTAATGTGGCAGGGGGTGAATATTTATCCCCTTCTTCGATCTCTGAATTTTGTGTGATAAGGTTCAGTATGAAAATTCAAATTCAAATCTTCCTCTAGATCTTCACGGCTGACCAACGGACCTATAACATCGATCTCAAAAGATGGTACCTAAAAATATAAATAACATTATCAAAAAATAAGAAAAATTTAAACATCATAAAGAATTTGGTCCAAATAAAGTATTATCAAACTTCAAAAACTCAAAAATGAGTAAAATTAACTTAAATCGAACATTTTCACTCAATGCCATGAATTATTGCGTGAGTGGAACAAGCAAAAAGTACATTATGGCCCATAAATAACATTATGTACTTGATGCTTGTTCTACTCACGCAATTTTTTTGTCATGCCTTGATAACCTTTAAGTCCTTGTGTACCGCAACGAATATCCTAAGTACTGAGCTGAAGAAAAAATTGACACCCGTGTCCTGGGTTCCACGGTATCTTAGGTTGTACTCGTTTCTGACGTCACAAGAAAAACCTAAATTCCCCGATTTTGAAGCAATTTCATGTTTAAATTATACAAGTCCGCAGATTGAATATCATGCTCGAAAACTAATTTTTAAAATGAAAAATTTATAACCAAATTTCCTTGTAAGTTTGGCGCTCCGGACTCTCAAAATAAAGATTTTTTCAAAATCAGCCAAAGCACCACCTGATTTTGTCATCGAAACTGCTAATACTACAATTTTGTCTGCACTTGTTAATCTGATAACATTGGTACCGCGTGAGTGTCAAGTGGCGCGCCATGGCGTCGAGATTTGAGCCAGATAGAAGACCATACTCATAAAAAGAAAAAAACATGAATTATTCAGGCTTATTTTTAAAGTTGTAATTTGCACTTTAATTGGGTTTGTTTGATGCAACATCCAGGCGTCAAATCGATATTATATGTTTTAGATATATTTCATACTATCGAAGATTTTCTGTCCGCCTCGAATCTCCACGTTTCTCACTTAATTCATTCAAATCCATATTGTCACGAAAATCCCGACAATCCGCTTTTTGTTCCGACGCCACTTGAAACTCACGCGGTAGGTGTAAACGACCCTTAGATAAAAGAATAAGGTAACATGAAATATCAATCTGAGGACAACAATATTCTCTCCCACATTAACTCATGTCCTAGCTTTCTGTCCTAAAAACGCAAAAGTCTAAGAGATGCAAATGCAAGTTTTCAAATTGCAACTGGATCATTTTCGAAGTCACTTCAGCATTATTGCGAGAACTTTAAACATCATTTTGATCCTGCAAATTTTGAAGCTAACTTCATAAGAACTATGAAACCTAGTTTAAATTGTCAAACTGACCACAAGTATTTTGCTATATTTTAAAAATAAGGACCATATTTGAAAAATAATCTAATAGTCCAATTTTTTAAATATATATTTATTTACTCTATTTATGACTGACTTTATAAATTTTCTAAAATTTTTTCAAGTTCAGTAATTTGGTTTTTTCTCTGTAATTTTAACAATTAAAATGAAATAAAAATCCGAAACGTCGTGATTATTTGAAAACTATCAAAAAACTTGCATGTTTCAGTTTGAAGACAAAATTTGGTTTCACTATGATAACGCATACTACAGCAGGGTCCGGCGTATAGGTGAAAGTTTTGTCGCTCAAAACCTTTACCTTTAAGCCAGATTTCACCTTCACGCCGGACGGCTGGGAAGATACGCTCTCATTGGTTAATAAAAACAAAATCTAGAATTTATAATGTAGTGAAAGGGTACTCAGATTGAGAATTAAGGCTGATTGTTTGCTCCATTTTTAATCACAAATGCAAAAGTGACGGTTTTTAAAACCTCAGAAACTACTTTTCGGATAATTGACTCACGCAGTAATTCGAATTAAGCTTCTAGAATGCATTTATTTGATTTTATTCGAACAAATATATTAAATAAAATTGTGATTAAAAATGAATTCTAAGAAAACAAAAGTACCAGTGGTACTGTACCACTCTTAAAAAGTATCATTTATCGCTTATCGAGAAATTGAAAGTGCTAGGAATACGCCAGAAGAGTCCCAAAGCTAATGGGGCCGTTATTTTGTAATTATTTTACGAAGAAACTGATCGAAGTATCACAGACTCGACTCTACGAATCATAAAAAACGAAAAAAATATAATACCATCTAATTAAATTCAGGGCATTTTTTTTGGACTAATTATGGAGCAGATAATTGTAATTTTTATATTGAAAATTTTCGGTGTTCCTACCGTATTTTGAGGACTTACTAAGAAAAAAAAACAGAAACTCGAGTTCGTAGTACGAACTTTGTACAGAAATTAAAATCCAATTTATGAAAGATTGCTGCAAAATTATTTGAACAAAAATTGTGTGCAGATTTTTGGAACAAATCAACTTTACCGGATAAATAGAATAAAACGCTGAAACGACAAATTAATTGAATAGTTTTTTCATTTATAAAAATTCTTAAATATGCGGACCAGGTCCTGCTGTATGTGACCCGACATAATTGTTTTCAGCTTGTATCTGTGCGCAAACAAATTCGTACGAAACAAAGGCGCAATTATGAAATCTCTAATTTTATAACAAGGTTCCAAAACAAACTTGAGCTTTTTTAAATAGTTTTATTTTTTTATTTTGGATAAATGCAAAGTTAAGATAGTTACCAAATTATCGTTCGGGTCTCATAGTGTTTTCAATGCTCAATCTTTTCGCTACATTTTAGGTATACTATCCGGGAAGAGGGCCCATTTTTTGTAAATCATGCGAAAATTGTAACTTTATTTACTAAAAATGGGTCCTTTCCCCGAATTTAAGATATTGTCATTTGCTTACAGACTCTTGCACTAGCCAAAATAAATATGAATATTTATTGGTCAATTAAGTGCTCAATGAGTGATCTGAAAGACAAAATTGTTAAAAAAACGGGGTCTTTTAGTTAGTTTAAAAATGTTATCAAAAAAAGTATGTACATCGTGAGTTTTCTCGATTTCTCCGGGTTTTTACCCAGCAGTTTGGAACTTATCTCCTAACATTGATAGAGGGCTCCGATTTTGTGTGCTAAGATGGATTGGGAATATATTTCTTTTGTTTCAAGTTGCTGGCTTAAAAAACGTTTCAATCCAGAAAACTCATTCTGTAGATTCTCGTTTATTTTGATGGTTTTACTTACAACTAAATCGACAAATTTTTCAGTAACTGACGTGAAAAAAGAGCTTATTATCTGTGTTAAATTTTCAAACTTGAACATTTTTGTTGCAGATTCTCTCTTTTCAGTTACAAACTAATGTAAATCTTCGCCTTCCACTTCCAATTTGAAATTCCACCCTTCTTTTTCAAAAAAAATTTGAAATCCCAAATAAGTCAGTACTTTGATTTAGCTAGAAAGATTAAATGAACGTAACTTGCAAAGATCAGAAGACCGAAATCATTAAAAGTTATTTGTGTTTTTAGACAGTGGGTTTCGCAAGGTGTCTTTAAGTTTTATCATTTCATTTTCTTCAATCTTAGTTGTAATAAATAATTGATAATTACTGTAAAAAACCGGTGATAGACTATGTTGATTATGTGATGGCATGTCATGACGGAGCAAGACTGCTGATTGGCCGATCGTCAGTCTAGAAATCAAAACCTAAAAACGGACAATAAATTGAATTACGAGAAATTTTAAGAAATTTGACTGATCTAAAAAAATGAAATTATGAATGGGAAGGACCAATTCTGTATATTCAAAAGAATATAATTAAATAAATTATATGTGACTTTCAGTTTTTCGAAAACTTAAAATTTTAATATTCAATTCATAAGTTTTAAGTCATTCACCCTCCGAGGCAAAGAGCCGTTTGAAAGGCTCAAGCCACTTTTAATCAGCCAAAAATGATAGATCAAATGATTGCAAAAAATTTTCTTTCGAATTCATTGTTAATTCAACAATGTGAATAGAAAAATATCAGCTCAAATTTTTTCGGATAATAGGTTCAAATTTTATGACGCTTTTGGGGACGCTTAATATTGCAAAAGCATTAAAATATCTAGAAGAACAACAACTCAACCCTAAATAAAAATCATGTTTCCTTATAAAGCCATTTACCCCTTGTGATTATTTATAATGCCATCTTTTTTTAGCACTTTTGTGCATCATAACTCATGATTCATAAGGAAGCAGGGACTGTGGCATTTATGTCAGATAAAATATAATTTGATATCAGTGAAAGGCTCAATCGGCAAACTAAACTCGTCAGCATTCATTCTTCAAGTGAACGAAGTGAAACCTATTCGAAAAATAGATTTTTGGCAAAAAAAATTAGCGGCCACCTAGTGGTAACAATTTGAGTTTTGAAAAACAAGTTATTTGGCTCTGAAATACACTTCAAGCATAAAAAAAGAAATGGGCTTCATAATCATTGAAAGCAATGGTACTTTGATAAGCCATCGTTACATAAAATTTGGGTCAATTTTGTCATTTGGGCCAATTAACACTATAATCACTATATGCCATCATCGATATGTCATCATCGTATTTATATTATTGAAAAATATACTGCGTTAAATTCTTTACATCGAGATTTGTGAATTTTCATAACCTTAATAAATAGACGCATAACTCGATGATAGTTTAACCGTCAGCAGTAGTAAATTACTATTATCAATAAATTACTATTACGATTATCTTATTAAAGTTTTTATTGTACATATTTTCTCATCAGGAGTAAACGTACTTGGTTTTTTTTATGTTTGAACCATAAAAACGCGAATCAGGTTATTAAGAATGAATGTTGTTAAATTTTCTTTGGCAGGTCTGTTTGATATGCCGGGTTTATTTTTGATTGAAATTGTTTCGTCCAATTTAGCTCGATATCAATTAATCGTTATTTTGTAGACTTTCATCGAGTCGTAGCAGGAAATTTTTGGTTTCTAGTTTATAAATTATTCAGCTTTTGCATAACCTTATGCCAAACCGAGATAAAATTCATTCCAAAATTCATGCTCAAATTGCAACCATGTCACACATAGATCGCGTGAGTTTTTAGTGGCGTCGATACTTGAGTTGCTTCAATCACCATGCTCTCATAAGAATATTATTCCTTTTTATAATGGAAACTTACTCAAAATTTTCAATGGATAAAACTAGTCTGTCATCTATCAGGACATAATAGAGGCTAAGTCCTAAGCGCTAAGAAGGGTATTTAAAATCGAGGTAGCCATTCCGATTTATTGTTTACAAAAATCCGAAAAAGATTTTTGAAAATATAATTCACAGCTATTCCTCGGTGAAATCCGGATGTGACACTGTCACCGTGACAGTCTAGATAAAACTTTGCAAAACATTATGCCTAAAATTGTTGTGGATGGAAATGATATCCAAGGCGCTAGGGACCAATTTAGCCAAAATTTGGCATTTTTCAGTAAGTTTTGAATTTTCAAAGGCCGAAAAAGACAAAAATTGATAATAATGAGATATAAAAGTACATATTTTCGAATTAATCAATAAAAATTTAGTTAAACCAATGGTCAATTTCCTGCCACTCAGGCTGTATCCGATTTCAAAGATTCTTGAGCAAGAAAAACGCACTGTAGAAAAATTTTGTACAAAAAATAACCTTATTACCTAGTAGTTTCTGAGAACATTTCATCCCACAGTTTTATGGTTTTCGCTCAATAAAAATCATTTCAGACTGTTTTGCTATTTTCTACAGGCAAAATTTTGGTATGAGGTCGAAGTTTCATTTTCTGGAAGAAGATTTTTAAATACTTAAGTACTCTAATTTTTTATTTAAAAGTACATAGGTGCGTTACCAATGGTGATCCTACAATGAAAATTAAACATTTATAACGCCATGGAATTCAATTTTGTGTTTCTGTGGGTAAAATTCCAATTCAGAGTTCAGCAAGTAATTTGAAAATATGTAAACGGGTGGGTTGTGTGTCGAAGGTTATTTTGACACCATTCGTCGATTTTTTAGCTTCTTTAACCAGTTTAGGAAAATTATTTAAACGGCATGATGATTTTTGAAATTGTAAACTAGATGGCGAAAATCGTTTAATAGGGAAAACTTATTTTGGGTTTGATGTCTACGGAATTGTTCCTGCTGATTAGAGACGCATTGACGCTGCTAACAAATTCATTCGTAATTCAATAATAAATTCGATTAATAATAATGGTTTGTTTCATAATTATTTATTACGTTTTATTTATAAATAATAAATTATTCCTTTACAATTATTATAAAAGCATAAATATAACCATCAATTAATTACTTGATTTCCAATTATGGATTTCCAACCTAAAGTCAACTCAGGCAGAATTTTTGCGTCAGATTCACAAATTTCTCTCTTTCTAGTCTTGTCAACAATTCGTTTTTCGTTTCAAATATTAAATGAAAAATAATGTCCTCAAATTGCATTTTTGGACTTGAAAATAACGAAGTATTTATTTTTCGAATTTCAAAAAACAACGAATTTACCTCAAATTTGACACCTTAATTGCATGAGGATAGTATTGCATCAAAGGTGTCTTAATAAGCGGAAAGCACGCGTTATGTGGCAGATTGGTACAATTTTTTCGGAGTGATTTATAAAAAGAAAAAATATGTGAAATTTTTTTTTAGATTTATTATCTTCCAATAAACAAGTGTTCATTCTTGGCAAACGATTTATTCTTTTCAATTTCTCAACATTCTTTAGTATCTGTAAAATATAAAAACCACTTTCATTACAACTCCATTTCCAACTTCGATTCGATGTGGATTTTTCTAATTTAAGGCGATATTAATAACGTCAGACAGTTCGGGTGTGATGCACTAACTTAGTGGAGAATTCATTATCCACATGGAAATTTCACTAATGAAAGTTTTTTTTCCCCATGAAAAATAGAAAAAACAGCTTTTTAGAAAAAAATTCCATAAACAACTTGTTTCTGGCCCGTTTTGAAAGTAATAGATATAGGCTACTATACAAGGCAGAATTATTTTTTTCAGGGATAAGTTATATTTCAAATAATAAAATAATGCGGGTGTAATTATGTTCGCATTTTTTGCAAAAAAATTTAAACACTTTATAATTACGCGTGCCAAATGGCACAAACGCGGGTGACACCGGCGTGTGTCACAAGCAAGTGTTGTAAACTGTTATCAGTAGTTCATCAGAAAACAAATTCTGCTGACCTTTACACAATTAAAACATACGCGAAATCAAAATATACTTATAATTTCGCATGTGATTTGGCTTTATTTTTAAAGAGATGTTCAAAAAAAACCAACCAATAAAAATTTTTGGACTTGATTTGCGGAAAATCTTTCGTAATATTTTCTCAAAAGTCGACAAAACAAAAAATGCAAATAAACATTCATGAATTTTTCAAACAGCAATCAGAAAATATTTAAATCTCGCAGTGAAAAAAGTTAAAAGGCTATTTTTTCGTTTTTTTTTTACAGATTTCAAAAAATCAATCACAAAATGTCTGGAAGAAATGAGCTTAGAATTTCAAATGCTTGAATTTTTTCGAAAAATTTTTACGAATTATAAAATAAAAATCTATTAAATATTAATTAACATTATTAAATAAAAAATCGAAACGTTGAATAAACAATATGGAAATTTAATTTATAAAATAAAGTTTGAACTCAAAATCGTTCCTAAAATAGAACTAAAACCAAATGATTTAAATGAAGCTGAAACACATTAATATTTGGTTCAACGAATGATGTAGACACAAAAAAATAAACCAATTAATTATTTTCGTAAGTTAAATTGACTCCAATCTGCACATCGCTGCACCCCCTTAAGGGGGTAGCAGCGATGTGAGGGACTGGCGTCAATTTAACTACGAAATAATTAGTTGGTTTATTTTTTTGTGCTTATTATCGTTAGCTGAACACAAATAAATGTGTATCAGCTCATTAAAATATTTTTTATCTATTTAAGGAAGATTTGAGTTCAACAATTTTATTTTTGAATTCGTAAAAATTCAAAAAATTCAACATTATAAAATTTTACGCATTTTTCCCAAAATTTTTTTTGTTTTTTGAAATCTGTGAAATAAAAAGAAAAATAGCCACTTTAACTTTTTTCATGCATGTTTACATATTCTGACTGCTGTTTTAAAATCATAACATGTTTTTTTTGTCATTTTTTGTCGACTTTTAGAAATATTATGAAAATTTCGCAAATCAAGTCCAAAAATTTTATTAGTAGTTTTTTGAATCTTCTCTGTAAAAATCAGGCCGAATCATTGTTGATTTTGGTATCTATTTGTTCCGTATTTCAACCGATGAAGGGTCAATCGAATATCGTTTCTGAATCTGATGAAATTTACAACACTTGCTTGTGACCGGTTTGTGCCATTTGGCACGCAATTATAAAATTATTATTTTTTTAAAACTTATAAAATTCGGGTGTAATAGCTACTTCTTTCAAAGTCAGGAGAATTTTTTATATTTAAACCAATTGAAGGTCAATTTTTTTCCTAAAAAGCTGTTTCTTCTTTTTTCATGGAAAAAAAACTTTCTATATTAAGAAATTTTTCATTGGATAATGATTCTCCCACTAATTAGGCATAACACCCGAAAATGCTGAAGTTTATAAATATCGCCTTCAAAAAAAATTCCCACATCGGGTCAAGTTGGAAATGGAGTTGTAATGAAAAGTGGTTTTTGATATTTTTACAGATACTTAAGTATGTAAAAATTAAAATATAAACGTTGCAAGATGGACACTTTTTATATAAAAAATAAAATAAAATTTTCACATTTTTTTCTTTCAAAAATCACTCCGAAAAAATGTACCAATCTGCCACATCGCTGCTACCCCTAAGGAGTACAGCGAGTGTCCGGAAGACTACGCGATACATTTATTTTCAAGGATTTTTTTCATGTGGGAAAACTTTTGTATTTAGTTCAATATTTTGAATAAAAGTGTTCATTCTTTGCAAACATTTATATTTTAAATTTCTCCACATACTTAAGTATCTGTAAGAATATGAAAAACCACTTTTCATTACAACTCCATTTCCAACTTGACGCGACGTGAGAATTTTTTTTGAAGGCGATATTCATAAACCTCAGGCATTTTCGGGTGTTATGCGCTTAGTGGGAAAATCATTATCCATATGGAAAAATTTCCTTAATATGAAAGTTTTTTTCCATGAAAGAAAGAAGAACGGCTTTTTAGGAAAAAAATTGACCTTCAATTGCGTTTTTATATCAAAAAATCTCCTGACTTTGAAAAGAAAAGTAGCCTACAACACCCGAAATTTAATTGAAATTTTTTGAATAGAATAAAATTTTTATAAATTGCGTGCCAAATGGCAGAAACCGGTGTCTCAAGCAAGTGTTGTAAATTTCATCAGTAGCTCAGAAACGATATTCGATTGACCCTTCCATCGGTTGAAATACGGAAATCAAATAGATACTAGAAAATAACACAACTGATTCAGCCTGATTTTTCAAGAAGAATTCAAAAAAGCATTAATAAAAAATTTTGGACTTGATTTGCGAAAAATTTTCGTAATATTTCTAAAAGCAGTCGACAAAAAATGACAAATGAACATGTTATGATTTTTTAAACAGCAGTCAAAAAATGTGTAAACATGCATGAAAAAAGTTAAAGTGGCTATTTTTTTCAATTTCATTGACAAATTTCAAAAAAAACACAAAAAAATTTTGGGTGAAAAATGCGTGAAATTTTAATAATGTTTTGAATGTTTTGGAAAATTTTACGAATTCAAAAATAAAAGTTCGAACTCAAATCTTTCTTTAAATAGATAAAAAATATTTTAATGAGCTGATACACATTTATTCTGGTTCAGCTAACGATAATAAGCACAAAAAAATAAACCAACTAATTATTTTCGTAAGTTTAATTGACGCCAGTCTGCCACATCGCTGCTACCCCCTTAAGGCGAAATAAATTATTTACTTTGTAAATCAAGGCTTCGGCGTCGGTTTGATGCGATCACCGAACTACATGTAAGCATTTATACTTTATACGATTTTAGCGCCCAATCGTGATTTTTCAATTTGCAAAAAAAAATAGTAGAGGTAATCAGAAATATCGTTTTTATCAAAAACCAAACAGATATTCGTTAAGTGCAAAATTTTATTTTTTGGACCTTGTGATGTACAGTAATTTACATTAGAATAACAAATTATAAACAATAAAGAAGTTAAGGAGGTTAAAAATACTTAAAAATAATACAAGCAGCAGCGATACCTGACAAAACACCAAAAACAGTTCCAGCGATAATTTTCGGAGAAATACCCTCTGTAGCCTTATCCAGATCTTCGTCTAATTCTTGATTTAGCTCGTTCGATTTCATTTTAATCACAGCTTTGGATTTCTGGGTCGTCACCATTGGTGAAAGTGCGGGTCTTGCAGTTATTGCGGGTAAAGGCTGACCTGGTCGAGCCCAAGGCGCTCTAGGTACCGGTGTTTGCACATCTGAAGGCCTCGCAGTTAAAACTGGTGGCTTTGGAGTGTCAAATACTGGTTTTTGATATGCAACCGGTGCGCGTGCTACCGGTATCACATTATTTCCGTACCGGTTTTTTTGAGGAGTTACAACGGTTGGGATTTTCGACAACTCGGCGGGATATCCCATTTCTAAACCGTTTTTATGTACCGGTCTTACTTGAGCCGGTTTATTTTTGGTATCTGGACCAGAATAAGCAAATTTTAACTCTTGGTGGAGACCAGCATTGGCGATCTCTATCTTTAACTCGTGGCCACCCATTGGTAAAAGGACATTAAATATGGTAGGCTCATAAGCGGAAGGGTTAAAAGGACACATGACCTGACATTTTGGATAAGCAAAAATTCACGGTTAAAGGTTATTTTTTCATGAAAAACTTAACTTATTTATTTAGAAAAAATCAATTTACGATGATTGATTATTTTGACATTTGAATAGCGTTTTTTTCTGTAATTGCCGAATTTTTTGTAATAATTTAATTATGTACTTTATATGAAAATCAAGTGTTTAATTTCAAAATTGCGACAAATGATTTCGTGAAAATGAAAATCAATCAGCTGAATTTTCCGACAAAGTTGACTGTTCTTGAAAATGTGTAGACCTTGACATCTTTAGAGGGTAAAACTGACTAAAAAGTTAAGAATCAGGGTTTTCCATGAAAATAAATATATTTTTTTATGTGAGTACTTTTTTTCAAATTTATTATTAACATCAACAAAATTGTCAATATTTGCTAAACCATCCCTGAGAAACAAATTTTCCATCAATATACACGAATCCCTGAGATGTTTCTCCGAGCACTATGTAGAATTTATAAGCACCGTCCTTTTTAACATCAAAATATGTTTGCATTTTCAGAATATAATTCGAAGGTGGAATTGATCTGAGCGGATTCGACGTTTCATCAATTCGCAAGAGGCTCATTTCTTTGGTTAGTTTTGGAAATTTAAAGTCGCTGAAACGAGGCATTGCATTGCAGGTAATGGCAGGCGTAGCCCAGTATAAAAGATCAACCGGTAAATCTGAAATATATAAAAATTAAATTAGTTATTTGAATTTATAAAGTCAATCTTAATAAAGGCATTATGAACATTTATTCTGCCAGATTAATTTATTAGGATAAAGTTGATTCTTTGTCAAATAAAGTTGTTTAAGGAGGGACTCCTCATGGGAAAACACGATTTTGTAGTTTTTGAGGGCTAATATCTTTAGGACTCCACAGTGTGGAATCTAATAGTGAAATACAATGTCATAATTTAACGTTAATCTTACATCCTGAATTATAATTAAAAATTACTGATTGCTCAACCAATCAAGAACGAGCTTCAAAATAGGGTCATAATTTGTTGCAAAAAGCCTATTTCTCCGTGAGTTTTAAAGGTAAAGAAATTTTTTGTAGCTTTTATTAATAACAAGATATGTACGCAGGTCTGTTACTATCGGTTTCAAAAATTTTAAATATATTCGCTCCAGAATAGCCAAAAAACGGTTTTTTGAGCTTATTTTGAGGGTCTCGCGCAAAAACCAATTTTTTCCTGGATTTTTAAGTGACACATTTCAAACCTGTATAAATCAAAAGCCAGTGAGTTCTTGGAAAGCTGTCACTATCGAAACCTGAATTCATAGATTTTTTCATTTCTAAACTCTACTTCTAATCCTGAAAATAATAAATTTGATATATTCTAGAATTCTACGAAAATTGATTGGAGAAGCCGGAAATGAAAATTTCGAAAAAAGGTCGTCTGATCGGAACAAAAGTACACCAAATTGAAGCCAAGAGTTCACTGATCAAAAAATCTGCCAAAGCTAATCGAAAGTTCTGACCGATCAGCGTCAAATTCGATAATAAGGTTAAAATTTTTGCTTTAAAATATAAAAATTTCTAGAATTTGATTAAGACATTTTTGATAATCTTTAATGTATGCATTATTCTAGGCGGTCATATCACGCAATAAAAAATGTTCATATTATGGTAACATACCGGTTTTATGCGGGTTAAAGCTAAAAAATATTCGAATTTTGAAAATTCTAGATTTTTTTCTAGATTCTTTTGAAGAAAATAATTACCACCATGAGATTCCTTTGGTCAACTTTAGTCATAACCGATATTAATTTATCATAAATTAATTCTATAAAAGGCTCAAAAAAAAGATGTAATATTGTACTCAACTTTTTAAGAATATAAAACAGCTTCGAAACTTTTGAGAATAGCCATTTGGTGGATCTATCCAAAATAATATGTAGGTATAATCTTTGGCGACCCTAGTGACCACCATGCGAAGAGTTTAAGAACGCCTTATAAAATTTCGAAGTACTACTTCTCCTAGAGTTCGCATACGATTCTACTCAAACTTGGCATGAACCACGGAAAAAGTAATGTTCGTTATTAAAAAAAACTATATTTTTGAATTTCGGACTAGTATTTTCTAGAAATGCCAAAAACTGCTTAATATCAAGGTTTTTGCTCGTCAAAGTACTACTCCTCCTAGGTTAAATTTCAGAATCTAAAATAAATTCGGGAAATGAAGGAGAAATACTGATTGAGTCATATATTTTGTATGGCGTTAAGCGGACTTAAAAAAGTAAGGAAAATTCTCCCTCGTTTACTTTTTCTGATAAGACCAGAGAGCAAGTACAGCTCAAGCCATACAAAACAGATGACTCAACCAGTATGTTTCGGTTATTTATGAGGAATTAGATTTTCAAAATATTTTGTTCAATTACAGGGAAGTAGAAAATCGCATTTAAGTAAACCGGAAGTGAAAACTTGGAAAATAAAAGTCCCCAGATTCAGTCGAAAGTACCATCAAATTTAAGCTTAGATGATGCCGATTGGACAATCTGCTGAGAGAGTTTTCAAATTTAGAGTTGTTCTGGTCAAAAATCAGGTTTTTATGTTTTGCTGAGAAAATTACTCAGAAAAATTCTCAAAAAATGAAAATTTCGTATATTTTGAAATTTTTACCCTTTATTTCAATCAGTTAATGCTTTTTAATCGTTCCCTGACAATTTGGTGCTATTTGTAGACTTCAAAGTAACCTAAAAACAGAACGACCGCTACCCCCTTCAATCTAGCTCTCACAAGTCATTTTTTCACATAATTACATAGAAGATGATGCCTGACATTTTTAAATCGAAAACTTTTTTTTAAATCAAGTTATTATGAATCATAAATATGAAGTGTACTTTTTTGGTTAACTTTTCTGTCAGACTTTTTGCTATTAAAAACGTAGGTCCTGCAAAAATTTAAAAAATTTCGATTTATTTTTATAACAATCAACATGAAATTAAGTAAAATTTTAGTTAACGTATCATGCTACTTCCCGACCACGCACTTTCATAGAAAAATATTCACATTTAAAAGAAGCCGACGAATAAATGTTACTTCATGAATTATGACGCATCATGCCGATGGGATACATTGTTAGTTGAAATCTACTGTTTCTGTGGAGTTTATCTCAATAACAACAGCTACATCTTTATTCCCGTCCGATTACTCATTTGATTTTCAATTTTAAATCGAAACAAGTTGAACATCTGAATCACCTGTCACTGACAGGCTGTCAAGTCAGACCTGATTGATCACCTGAATGTGAAGGTGGTAAATTAAATATTTTCAAATAGGTAATTATGACTTATTAACAGTTTGAAGAAAATCATTTCGATATAAAAATGTAATTTGTTCGGCAATTGATACGATTCAGAAATGCTGTCGGACTTTTTTTAACTGAATTTGCAAAAAGCCGAGGATGAGAATGCTGCTTAAAAATACTTCCGCGGTGTCGGGGTCATTATGAAAAATTGAATCAGAAAACCCTAAGTGGAGATCGATAAAATCTGCAATTTACATAATCAACATAGGTATGAATACCTGGCAAATCCAGCAGGTATCTTATCACCCTTTCTTATTAAATTGTACTCAAAATCTTTGGAATAAAGTTTTAAAAATATCGGAAAAAAACCTAATTCCAGTGACGTTTTTTGAGACCGAGACATTTAACACTACGGCGCGGTGAATTGACTTTTTGAAAGCGCCTTTTCGCACAGCGGCGACTACTGTGGTAAACAAATTGAACAAATGGTTTTTATCTTGCTTAATTGCGTGGGTTATTTAAGAGTTGATACTTATTTTTAAAGATAAAAATACTATTTTACATTTTATTTGAAATAATTGAAGAAAAAAATATCGAATTTATTCGTAGTGATGACAGGCGAAATATTTGAAACAAAAGCGGCAAATAATATTTTCAAAATTGGTTTTTCGTTCAAAAGGACCAAAACGGCAGAAATTTTAATCGTGTTCTTTCATTTCTGGGCCAGTCATTTGATCACGAACAAAATCGTCTAATTTCGGTTGATCACTTTTTGGCACCTGGTTTTTGCAGTATTCCGAATGTTCATGACAGCCAGAATCGACAATACTTGACTTCGTCTGACAAAAGTACCGAGTTTTTCCATTTATTTTTCGTTTGTAAGTCAAATCATCTTTTTCTGGTTTTATTTTGAATTCCGCGCGACAATTGGCTTTTTTGTTTTTGCGATACATACAGTATAAATTAACATCATTCCTGTTGACAGAATTTTTATGGACTGATAAAGTTCATCATTTTCTTCAGTATGAAAAATGACACTTTTAGCTCGTCTGCCATTACTCGTATAATTCTTTAACAACCTTTTGTGAATCTAGGATGTGCAGGTTGGAGGAGCCAATCCTAACGCTCCTAAGACCCCTCCTAGCCACTCATGGGAACGCTTTTCAGCCCGCACACCCTAGATTCACAAAAGGTTGTTGAAGAAATATAAAACATTAGAATTTTCACGAGTTCCTTCAATTTTTGAGGTTCCGGATTCATTAATATGTTGGATAAATGGAATATATTGATTATTATCTTTTATTTTGATATTCATAAGTTATTTTTAAAATCTTATATAGCNTAATATATTTTTTTCTTTTTTACATTTTCAGATTCTACAATCCCCGATTAACGATAGCAAATTCAAAATAACATAATAAATTTAACCTTTATAACAGATTTTTGGAAGATCTGGACAACAATCTCCTCTACCTTCGCAACCTTCATCACACTGGCATTTATGATCCGACCTGAGATCTTCTTCATCACATCTTCCAACGCAGGATGATTTTGACCAACAACTGTAAATTTGGCGATTAACCCCTTGACACTTTTTGTATAAATTAGACCAATTTGACATATCATTTCCAGTGCAAAGACTCAAACAATCGCCTTGTACTTAAATAGAGATCGAGAGCATTATATTTAACTCTTCTTTAAATTAAACATTCATTCAAGTTATTTCTGAAATTTGAAAAAATTTCTGATATTTTCAAAAATGTAATTGGCAGATCCCTGTTGATCAATAATGTCAGGTATTTTTGAATAATTTAAATAAACTTTTCATCCGTTTCTAAACCAAAGTGCGTCTCAGTAAGTAATAAAGTGTACACACATTTCACGTTTTGGCATCCTGAAACGACGCATCAAATTGAGTTCTTAGATAGCTCAACGGCCACACATATTCATTAAAAAAACTTAAAAAAAATTACTTGGTCCGAATCGGACGATTTTTCATATTTTTGTCAAAAAAATTGATATTTATTATAAGTTCTCAAAAAACAATTGGAAAGGATCGATTCGAATCCCTTTCCCTAGTATGTGTTGTCATTCTAATTTATTAAAGAACGCAATCAAATGAATCTTTTTTGAAAGCCGAAATTTCAATGATTAAACACCCTATAAAATACTAAGAGGCACTTTGATCGGGTTTAGATGTTAGATCGAATTTTTAAATGCTTTAAGCTTCAAATCTTATTAGTTACTTAAAAATATATTTGTTCTATATATAAATTTATGAAATTTTTTGTTCGATCAAAAAAGGTTTCTCATTCAGCAAAAATTAAAAATTTTAGGTTTTCTTAACGTAACAACCCCAGGTTGCCAACAAGATAGAGAAAAACTATTTCTCACAGCGTTTATTTGAAAATGAGAATGAATTATCTAAATTAATTTTTCTTTACAACAAATTTTAAATGTAAATTAATCGAAAATTAAAAGTTATTCTGATCCCAAAGCTGAATCTTGACTACAGCAAGCCGATCTTACTTCATCAGTTTGTGTCATGATGTCAGTTTCATGCGTTTCCGACGTCGGTTTGAACATCGGAGACTTTTCGGTCATAAAACAGCGCTGAAGTTTATAAATTTCTAGTTTACAATTTTCCAAAGCCGAAGAAAGTGCTTCCACTAAGGTTTTTGCACCACACATTCTCTGGCAACCACTCGAAATTTCTAATTCACAACATGTTTTCAGGTTGACATCAGATCTTTGCTGTAGAACCGCAGAATATGATGTCTGGTAGACTCCAGAATCTGATTTGAAAGAAGCTACGACGATAATCTTTTTTGGAGTTTTTTCATGATCCAGTGGGAGAATCCACTCAGCGGTGAGTTTACGAATTTTGATGTCTTTTTTGTTCCAGTATAAGGTATCGTGTTGAATGATCGAGCCACTTTTATCACACCTTTAAAATTGGTAAATTAACTTGGTTGATGACAGTTTAAGGGGATAGCAGCGATGTGGCAGATTGGTACATTTTTTCGGAGTGATTTGAAAGAAGAAAATGTAAAAATTTTTAATTATTTATTATTATTCTCAATAAAAGTGTCATGCTTCAAACTTATATTTTAATTTCTTCACAACATACTTAATATCTGTGAAAATATCAAAAACCACTTTGCATTACAACTCCATTTCCAACTTGGACCCGATGTATTTTAAAGGCTATTATATAACGAGACATTTTCTGTGTAATGTCACTAATAATGGAGAATCATTATCCACATGAAAAATTTCTTTAAATATGAAATTTTATTCCATGAAAAATAGAGAAAAAACAGCTTTTAGGAAAAAAAATTGACCTTCAATTGAGTTAAATATGAAAAAATGTCCTGATTTTTGAAACTAAAGTAGCATTACAACCGCAATTAATATAGATGTGGAAAAAAAATAATACTCTCATTATTGCTTGCGAAACTGCACAAACCTGTGTTCACAGCAAGTCTGTAAAATTTCAATCAGTATTCACACACACATGAAATACGGAATATCCAAATAGATACCAGGACAATAACACAACTGATTCCGCATATTTTTAAAAATAAAAAAAAACATCTAATAAAAATTTTAACTTATTGGCTAAAAATTTTTCATAATATTCATAAAAAAGTCGACAAAATGACAATATAACCATGATGAGTTTGACAGCATGCAGAAAATATCTAGAACATTGCATGAACAAAAAGTAAGGGATTGCGGTGCTTCCAGCAATTGCCTGCGGAAAAAAATAAGCCCTTTTAAAACTTTCAAATATCATGTGAGAATTAAGTGAACGTTATATTTCCAATTATATTTGTAGTCCGCTAACCCTTGAAAAGTCAAAAATATCCATTTTAAGAAAATTTTTCCACATCAATCCTTTAAATGCATTAAAACCTAAATGCTGTATTTCTTTACATTTTAAGATATACCGTCAATTACTTCTCCGAAAATATTGAAAATCCTTGCTATAGTTAAAAATAGCAAATTGTAGATTATTACAAAAACAAAAACTATACCTCAGGAACTACAAAATGCGATTCTTTTCTTTTCATAACCCTTCTTACTTATTATTAAACTTTTGAATCAAGATAATCATAATATTTTTTTTGCATTCTCGCAATACTATTTCCATGCTGATTTTAATGCGCCCATTATTACATTGATTGTAGGCTAAAAATTGAAATTATTGAAAAGCGCAAAATCTGAACAACTATCATATTGAAATACTTTCATTTAGGGAGTAAATTTGTCTTGCGAAGTTGATTTTTGTTTTCTGAAATGATACCATATCTAGAATTATTCCTTTTTATCATCAAAGAAACAATTTTTGGAAATTTTCTAGAATATTGTCAAAAAGTTCCAATTTTATTTTGTCTGAACTCCCGAAAAATATCAGCTAAGGTTATTTGTTTTTATCATCTGGCATTATCGGGCATTTCATTCAGCAAGCGATTTTCAAGTTCTAGAAAAAAATATATTCCAGCAAATAATTTGGGTGTTTTTTTAATTCCAACGATTCCCGCAGTGCGATGTCAGTGCCAATTACATCCAATGTCGGACCTGGTCGAAAATAATCACCTCCACCACAAATTCCCTTAAATGGCTTTTTTCTTTTATCAAGATTTAAAAAAATAAAAAAATTTCGTTAAAAATGCTGGGAATTTAATAATATGCGAATTTTTTCTGAAAAAATTTTCGAATTCAAAAATACAAAGTTCGAACTCAAATCTCTCCTAAAATGAATAAAAAATGATTTTAATACTGATACACATTTATTCTGGTCACTAACACGATAACACGCACAAACAAAATAAACCACCTAATTATCTTTCGTAAGTTAAATTGACGCCCACACACTCTGCCACGTCGCTCCAACCCTCTAAGCTTATTTGCCATATCTCTTTTAGATTGCCGAAGTTCCGGCATGACCGATTTCTTGAAATGTCTCGAAACATCCAAATACCCTCATGGGTCAAAATATGTTAATAAGAAGAAAAAATCTGCTTACAATTTTCTTACGAAAAATGCCTAAAACATGACCAAAAAACGTTTTTAACGCATTTTTTACTTTGCAGCATCTTTTTTTCAGCCAATCAAACGGGGCCAAAAAAATGAAAATTTTTTTCTGAAAATTTCAAAAAAATAATCTCCCGTAAATTTCCTACAAATAGCCTCCTCGGTTTTTTCTATTTTAGCCCTTCCCTTAAATTCCCCACTTGCGGCCACTCTAATCTCTTTATGAACTTTTGTAAATAAAATATCCTTTAATTTATTAACCTCAATGTTTTAACTCTCTAATCTGAATTCGAATTATTAATTTTCAATTATTTAATTTAGTGGATCGGATTACTTTTTAAGTTCATTTATATGGTTTATAAAAACTAAAAACGGTTTCAGAATTTTTAACTGATACTTATTTTATATTCCAAATATTTCAAAAAGCTTAGATTTCGAAAATAAAAGGGTCTAGACTCTAGAGGGAAAATAGTCCAATATGTGCAACGGAGTTCAAGATGATCAGCTGGACTACTTATAACATAAAATTCTGATGATAACATTATCACAAATCAATAAAATTCACATAAAATTCTGATGATAACATTATCACAAATCAATAAAATTCACGGTTTATTTCATTGTATACGGTAAACCACCTGAGAGAGATTATTTGTTGTAATCTTCTGCTTAATTGGGCCATCGCACTGTTCGAACAAATTTGGGGCGTAGTTTTATGGAAAATCGGTTATGAGTCATAACTTATGACCTTCGGACAAATTTGATATATGTATTCAGCCTACAGTGAAACAGGTTCGTCATACACATTAACCCACGACCCGAGCTCAAGAAGCTCTTTTCAGACATTCACTGCCCAACTCCTTCCCTTTCGTCACGCTGCGTTTTGCGACACAAATCTTAACAAAAGTTCCATAAAGAGATATAATCCAGCTATTAATAAAAAAATGAATTTTCTGTCAAAAACATATCAGTAAAAGTGTATTTTGAAACGTGTTTCTCTTTAATTTGTTAACAACATGAATTATGATTCTTACGTATTCTAATGAGATAAGCACATTACTTTTCATTGAAATAACGCCGCGCGGTATTTGTGATCACGAGTTATAAGCAATACGAATATTCTTTAACCAAATAATTTATATAAATTGAATATTTCTGGAAATAAATTTAATCAGTTTTCAACTTTACAAAAATTGAATTTTTCTTTTTTCATTGTTTTTGACATGATAAGGAATAATTGTATTAAAACTACTTAAATCAGAAGCGTTTTCAAACTTCAGTTTTTACGGTTTATTCGAAATTAAGGAGAATAAAAAGCATTTTTGAGAGATATTAGTTTTATCCCTATAAAAACGCTTCTTATGTTCCTGAATTTTGAATTCAACATCAAACAGGAAACCGTATAATTTCTTTTCAAGTATATTCGGATCCCTTTCACATTTGAAAATAATCAAAAGGTGCTATTCGTAATTCAACTAAATTGTTTTAAATAAAATAAGCAAATTCTTCGGAATAGTTAAAAAAAATAATTAGTTTTCTTGTGCTTGATTCGTTTTTATATCAACATTTTAACATTGCATTGACTCAGTTTAGACATTGTTGCTATACAAATTAACGGTGTCTTCTACATGACTGATATCCAATGAGAATGCTTAACTGACAAATCGGCAAAACTGTATATTGTTTTCTCTTAAATATTGCATTAAAATTTTGATCGATTTGGGTTAAATCGGATGAAATGGCGATACTACTGAATTTGAATCAATAACACCAAAAATACTTTGATATGGTATCTAAAATAGTATTTTCTCAACCAAAGGGATTCTTTAATACCAGTTAATCGTGTGTTCAACCCGTTAACATTTCGGCTTTCAAAAACGATCAATCGCTCAGATAAGCTCAAAACACATTTCCCTTTAAACAATAACAACCAAGTAATAAAGGTAGCAAAACATTGTCCAGTTATATGTGAGGAACGATTAAAAATTAGTCTAAATCGGACCATTTTCCAATGTTTTTTCGAAAACTTTCGAGATTAAAATTATATTAATTATTGATTAGAATAAAAACTTAAAATGGTCGGATTCGGATTTTGTTTGGTTTGACTTAAATTTCAGAATGTGAGGTCTATCTAAGAATTTAATTTAGGAAAAGTATATTCTGTACGTCGAACAAATCAATTGTTTTTAAAGTGATTCATTGTGAAGACGCCGGGTCTTCTAAGAAAATGAATTCAGTACAGTACGATATCTAATTAATTGAATTCAATTTCTTCAAAAAACAAGCGTCTTCACAATGAAGCATTTTAAAATAATAAAGATTCGTACTTATGAAAAAAAGCTTCATGGCACTGTCAGCCCCTAATTCTCCACACAAAAAAATATTCTGTGGAGGGCATGAATAAGGCTAACTAAGAATAAGGATGTTTCTAGCGAAAACAAACAACGAGTTTCTCTGCGGTCGAATTAATAATATAAATGTTTCAATGAGACACAAATTACAAAGTCCTCGCATCGAGGAGTTATTTATAACTAATACTTGTATAAATCCATTTTAATAGACTACGTTTTTAGAGAGAAATAAATCGCAGGTGGTTGCACAAAAATATTAATTTCTGCGATTTATTTCTCTTTTAAAACTTAAAAAATTTTTCTGTTCACAAACAAAAATACTGATGATGGTTTGATATAAACTGAAAGCTTTAATAAAATGTACAGCATGAGTTAGTCTATTAAAATGCATATATTATACCTCAAAAACAATTTAACTTGTATAAATGTTCAACCAAGGTCATATTCTTGTTTTCAAAAATGAAATCTGTCGGAAAATCCGGTGCATGACAAAACGCCAGTCATTCTCGAGGTCTCGGATATATTACCAAGATCGCATTAAATTATTTGGTTCATGCAAGAAAAACTTAAAATCACCCTATGAAATTATAAAACCCAGATCCTTATTATTTCTCGTTTTATAACCGAGTCGCTTAAAGCGACCTTCAATACTTAAATGTTAGTTTTTTTCAAGAGGTACTTTGACTTAAAATTTCGACCATTAATTTCGACTTATAGAAATAATCGGTGGATTGTTCTGAAACTTCTTGAGGTGAATAATATATGTCCTTTCAAAAAAAAATTTAAACTTGGCTGAAACGTCAGCAAAAAAAATTCTTTGAAAATTTTTTTGCTTTATAATTTTTGTAATATTTAGTAAAATTCCGAAAAATCAAATTTCAAAAAACAAATGTTCATCGCGAGGCACCTGGCGGAAAACACGACTCACTTTTTAAACACAAGCTTGATGCAATCTGTCCCTAAAAAATAAAAATTGTCTTGAGGGGGTTCTGACGCTCGGCTGGCGTTTCAAAAACCCACTATTTTGCGATTTTTCAAGATAAATTATCATTTTTTCAAAAAAAAATATTTATACCAAAATACGCGCCATAAAATTTCACACATACCAGTAAATGTGTACAATCCACCCTAAGTGGTCGATTTTGGCCGAAAATCGATTGGTGGACACGCTAGGTATACCATTTTCATCGATAATTTTTTTGGNCGACTTTTTTAAAAATCCTGTCTTTAACTATAGAGAAATGTGTAGGTGGAAAA
Organism: Oikopleura vanhoeffeni; assembly: GCA_004367855.1. Classification (NCBI taxonomy): domain Eukaryota; kingdom Metazoa; phylum Chordata; class Appendicularia; order Copelata; family Oikopleuridae; genus Oikopleura; species Oikopleura vanhoeffeni. The sequence goes on along the minus strand of SCLH01001125.1, from coordinate 364,180 downwards.
TATTAATTATTTCCAATGCAAATTTTTAGAATATATTCTAAATGTTTTGAAAATTTTATTTTCGCATTGACTACAATAGAATCATGAAAGTATTTTTCTGACAAAGTTTGTGATATCACCAATGGTGATTCACCATACCCACTTTTCAATTGTATACATTTTAATTCGTTTATAAGAGAAGATTTAACACCTACGCAATTTTTATAGCAAAAGATAGAAGAAAAAAAGACTACCAAAAAAATTATCGATGAAAATGGTTAACCTCATATGGTTAGTATAGTAAAAAATAAGGGCATTTACAACTCAACGTTTTTTTTAACACATGAGCCGCTTGAGTATGAAAATAATTTTGTTTTCTTGCCCATAGTGTGTTCACAAAACTCAGACAAGTGATTTTTGAGCCAGTTTATTATTATATCATGTTGCAATTCTTTCTGTTCGAAGTCGAAGCACTACACTCATGTGTATAATTCAGCCTATTACAGCCTAGAGCCTCTCTATCACCATCCCAAAATATATATGTATTCAACACTGAATTATACACACGAGTGTCGTGCTTCGACTTCGAACAGAAAGAATTGCAACAGGATATCGGATTAAGAGTCTTAATAATCAGTTAACGGTACCCTCGTAAATCGAGATTGCAATCACAGTTGAACGTGCAAAAACTTCAATTTAGCTACATTTTATTTTTTAATTTTACATTTTAAAAAATCACACCACGTTTTTGGAAGTGAGCAAAAAATAAGCCTTAGCTTGCCACTTTATTTTAACGCTAAATTTTGAAAACTCTCGATTTTACACTTCAGAATGCTTGAACATACAAAATGTTTATCACACATATTTAATTTCACGGAAAATAAAATATCGAAACGTTTAAAAATTTATTATATGTTTAATCAATAACTTACTGAAAGGCCTCTGAATTTTCTTCAATAACTTGCCACTGTCCAATAATAGAATTATCTTCAAAATCTTTCATTTGCATATAAAAAATATTAAAATCCTCGCCTTTTGCAGTCAAATCAAATTGTATTGGAACGCCCTTGATATACGTAAAAAACATAGGAATAATGAAAAATGGCGTTACTTTGTCTTTTTGCTCTTCATAATCAGAAATTTCAAGAATTGGGCAGGTTGTGATTTCCTTATACAGGGTTAACAACGTTTTTTAAACAAACTTATAATAAGTAACAATTGTAATTGAAAACTATTCATTAAAGGAATTAAGCAGGTGCAATTAGTCTGGCAGATTTCAAAATTATTCAGCGTAAGCAAAATATTAAGATTTTAGAATTCCTTTTTGATCTTAAATAAACTTAACAAAAGCGTTTTATGGTATCCTTAAAATTTTCAATTTCAAAATTTGCATAGAAAATCCCTATTTTGACGGTCAAGTGTATTTAAGTGTTTCATATGTAATTGAATTGTAACATAAATCTGAATTGAAATATTATAAAAATTGCAAAACAAAATTCTTCTTGAAAAACTTATCATGCAAAATTTGCAATTATTCTTTTTACTGAAAATAGTCTTTCTACTATTGTTCAACTTTGTTCAAAATGAACACACTACTTTTCATTGTTCTAGCGGCGCGCCCGGCAATACTGATAAAAATTAACGTTTCACTGTTTGCGTTCAATCAAACTTGACCAAACATAACTTATTTAATAAAAGATCAAAGATGTGTTTTCCAAATAAGCTTAACGATGACCCAAACCTTAATTTGCAATAACCATTTAATTACTTAAAATATTTTTGTAGAAACATTAGGTATCATTTTTTTCAAGATGCTAAAAAGTCATTAGATAAATGCACCTAAAAAAATAAATAAATGTTTGAATGTTTTTCATCGATGTCAAAGTTAATTTGTTATGAAAAATGGTTAAAAAAAGCAACAAATGAAAATAATTTATGGCCTCACTTCAATCAAAGTGGCTTTTACTAGTGAAAAGGATGTCCACACTGTTAACATTGCGGGTTTTTAAAACGAACCATTCGCTGTTTCAAAAAGTCGAAATGTTAATGATGTGGACACTCTATTCACTACTGAGGCACATTGGTTAGGAAAGGGTATTGTATTTATAATTGATTCCAAAATGTTGATTTGAAATAAACGTCGATAACCCTCCTTCACGGGTTTTGCTACATAAGGTGGTCGTTTGATAATACTTTGCTGGACAACATTTGGAGCATACGGTGAATTAACTGGTGGCGGATTTAATGAACCAGTAACCGGTTTATAATTCGCTCCAATAGAGACTTTTACCGTTGGATACTGGTTATTAATTGCTTTTGGAGTGGACAAAGTCGGCATATACTGGCCAAATACCGCGGTTAAAACCGCGGTCATCATCATTATTTTTCTCTTCATAATTTTCTCTACCTATTCATTAATTCTTTGATTATTAAAAAATGGTATCTCAGTGCCAGCTAGAACTTTCGCTGTCAAGATTATGATTTTTGATTGGTCCCGAGTGACTGAAAATCGCCAACAGCGCTGAAGTAACGTAGCCACGGTTTCCTCTCTTTAAAAAATTAAGCCTCCGGCGCTATCACGCACAAATTATGAGACGTAAAACGTACCAAATCGGGGACTATGTGCTCAAGAATTTTGGCAAAATAACCTACTCTTACAAAGTCAAGGATAATAACTTGAGAGGGTTAAACCAACAGGGGAGATTATGTTAAGACGGATTATATTTTGCATTAGAACGGATCTGAAACGCGTCGAGTATTTTGAATTTAGATAACTTTGAGTGTATCATATAAATTTAATTATAGATATGCAATTACAATATAATTTCCAGTCAAGCTGAATTCTATTCCTAGCTTATTAAGAGCAAAGAATATACACATTGAAACGTTGTGTAACAAGATCAGAAATGTGAATTATTTGCATTCAGTTTGCTTTATAACCAAAAACAAATGAAAATATCACATTGAGGTACTTTTCGCATGTTTTATAAGGTCTTTGTGGCATGTTTTGAATTTCATTTCTAATTTATTTCTTAGTCTTGTATCTTCCAAATTATAGGCAGAAACTTTGAGGATATAATTTTAAAATCTTGAATTTGCCTGATTTTAAAATAAATAGAAAATATGATTGTCTAATAATCTTACACTTTACTTGTATTAATGTGACAAACGAAACTATTTTAGCATACAAAACAGGTTCTTGAAAAAAATTAAAAAAAAAATCAATGTTTCTGGTTTCACGCTTCATTATTTGACTCCCGGGATCACGATTTTAAATTTTATTTCTGACATTCATGTCATTCTATGACCATTTAAATGGTACCAAACGATTTTGAAGTGTATTAACACTATTTTAAACTATGGCCAAAGTATTGATCTTTTTAGCGCTTGAGCATGAAACATTTTATTTTTTTGACACTCAGAAAAAAATTTAAATTTTTTGGGTTATTTGTTTTATTTTTTAACAATTTTTTTTTGTTTTTTTTTGAGTAAACAAGCCATGTTGACTTTCAAAATCATAAAAGCAGGTTCATAACACTTTTAGTTCAAAAGATATTGACTGCCTTCAAAACCCACTTTAATAATAATTTGATGAACTTTGGTCATATGAGTTTTAATATATGAGATTAGTTATTACGTAGCACCCAATTCATATGTGCATGCTAAGTAGTATACTCTGCATACTAAGGATACTCTGTACACTACGTACACTGTGCATACTACATTGCATACTGTGCATACTTCATGTGTGTGTAGGCGTGACTACGCTGAATCCAATAAGATCATGTATCAACCAATAAGAGACGAGTTGACCAATCAACTTTTTCTACTCGGCCCTAAACATTATTCTAGTCAGTTCGAGTTAGGGAGCGGTCGAGTAAGTTACTTAGAGATTTAGAGATTAACTGTAGTTCATTGAATATATTTAGGATGTTAATCTCATCCACAAAGAAAGTCTTCTTGTTAATACTTGCATGAGCAGGCATGCTGCATGCAACGGTGAGTTAGAATGGAAAGTTGGACCTAGGCTACGGCGAAGATGGCCAATTCCATGTCTACTGCTACGTTACAAATAATTTTGTTCGAATCTCATTTTTTCTTGCTGCAATAGGTGAAAAATTAATGCAAATCTACAAAAAAAACATCATTATCATTTGACACAAATTTTTTTTCTTTCATTTAATAAATTTTTGATATAACTTATTAACCCTCAACTGTATCACACATTTTAATTTATTAAATTTCAGACTTTATTTTCTAATTTTTTATTCAGATTTGAAAATGATTGTAATAAATCGAAAAATCATCAAGATTAGTTATTACTATCAGTTTGAAAAAATGCGATAATAATTTCAAGTTATATTTGATGTTCCAGAAAATATAATTATGGATTTACGATTACAACATACTTTGTGATTTGGACGAATTCGATTCGCTAAAAATAAATGGCAATTAACTTGAACTTTGAAACATTCTACAAAATGACTTGAAATGTGAATAATTAACATTTGCTTAAATTCATAATTCCCCACATAAGTGAAGAGAAATTCTTGCCGTAAAGTCTATGCACGTCCGACAAATTTTCTTGATTAATCTATTTTCAACAATTTTGTTCTGTTTTTTAAATACTAAAACGTTAATAAAAATCCATGAAACGAAGTTTTTTAAATTTATCCTTGTTTAATATTTCTTTCAAACGATTCGAAAAACATTTCACTGGTTCGAATAGTATCGTTCCCACATTTTATGACTGATTTTCGAAACACTGTTGGATTATCCAACTTCAATACATAAAATAAAAAAAAAATGATAATTGAAATCGATTAGAATCGTTCTTTTTTGCTAGGTTTTCCATGTCCAGTATGTGTTTTTTTATTTGCAAAATGAAAATTAAACGAAATTCTCGCCGATTTAAAATAGTAACTAGGCGGGTCATACTTTTAAAGCCAAGCTTTCGTTCATGGCGAAGGTTGACAATATAAAATTCTTAATATTTTTTTAATTGGGGTTTATTTCTACCGATGCAATTTTAATCTGAAATTTAAACTTCATATCCTTTTTCCAACCGAAGAAAATCATGAAAATGAAGGTGAGCTCTATAGCGCGTGTTCGAATCCCACTATTGTGAAAGCGCACGCCGCCTTATAGGCCGAGGGGTTGATCGGCTGATATAACGTACCAATTAACTTTGACGCTCTCAATATCAAGCATCTTCCCTCATCATCATAACCAAGACAATTACTGAGACAAGACTAGTGAAATTTGAACACGCGCTATATATCGATTACGGGGTCCTCTGGTCGTGAGAAGCCACTTTTTTTCCACCCACGTTTGTTTCAGGTCCACGAAAGAGATCGTTTTTATATCTGGGGGTCCACTGGTCATGATTAGACGTTTTTTCAGTTTGAGGGTCCACTGGTCGTGATTAGACGTTTTTTCAGTTTGGGGGTCCACTGGTCGTGATTAGACGTTTTTTCAGTTTGGGGGTCCACTGGTCGTGATTAGACGTTTTTTCAGTTTGGGGGTCCACTGGTCGTGATTAGACGTTTTTTCAGTTTGGGGGTCCACTGGTCGTGATTAGACGTTTTTTCAGTTTGGGGGTCCACTGGTCGTGATTAGACGTTTTTTCAGTTTGGGGGTCCACTGGTCGTGATTAGACGTTTTTTCAGTTTGGGGGTCCACTGGTCGTGATTAGACGTTTTTTCAGTTTGGGGGTCCACNGGTTTATTTCTACCGATGCAATTTTAATCTGAAATTTAAACTTCATATCCTTTTTCCAACCGAAGAAAATCATGAAAATGAAGGTGAGCTCTATAGCGCGTGTTCGAATCCCACTATTGTGAAAGCGCACGCCGCCTTATAGGCCGAGGCGTTGATCGGCTGATATAACGTACCAATTAACTTTGACGATCTCAATATCAAGCATCTTCCCTCATCATCATAACCATGACAATTACTGAGACAAGACTAGTGAAATTTGAACACGCGCTATATATCATTATCATTTTCAAGATACACTTTGGTCGGAAACGGTATATGTATACTGCATACTGTAATCACATTGAACATATAATATTATTAAAAAACATAGTATCTAACCTCTCGATTAACATATTATAATAAAGTATGCTTGATATTGAAAAAATAATCAATAAGAAAACGTTCCCAAAAAATGAGAATTTTAATATTTATTTTCATTTTTTTGTAGCGAACGTTTTCAAATTTTATTTCTCTTATTCATTATCAAGCTTTTTCTTTAAAAATTGAATACAGAAACTGCAAGTTCACAATAAAGTTCTGTCAAGACACTTAAAATTAATTTTGATTAGAAATAAATAACGGACGACTCCTAAATATAGAAAAATTATTGCCCATTTTCGGGCTACTCATTTCTAAAAAGTTTGAAGTATTTTTGCGATTCCGTTTGATCATTCAAATTTGGTCTCGACATACGGATAAGGTACGCTTCTGATCGTAAACGTTCAGTTGTTGATCAGAAATTCTTCCAAACTATTTTGAAATGTGATCTATTAAATTCATTTTTAAGCTGAAAATTTGAAATTTTTAATGGTCCAGGAAGCTTTTTATATGTTTCAAAATATTTTCACAGATTTTTTTTGTAGCAGAGGCAGTTTGAAATATGAAGGTTTTTTACTAGCCTTGGTCTGTTGCTGATGTTCACCAGCCCTATGATGTTAACCTCTTTTTGTTTGACCTATGTACGAAGAGTTACCTGTACATAAGAACTTATAAACAACATTTGAGGACGAAAAAATGTCTATTGATGGTTAATACGTAAATGAGTATAATTGTGATACTTTATTGCTTCGGTAGCATGTATTAACATTATATTCAGGTGCATATGCTTTTATTTTATTTACTAGACTTTGAGCATAATTTTCAACTTGTTGTGAGTTATAATCAATAACAAACGTATTAATACTATCAGGCCGTTCGGGTTTTTTTTAAATTTTGACTAAAGAGCTTTATTTTTCTTTCTACATTGTAGAATCTACAAGCCAACTTGGATAGTTGTTTTTAAAATATATAATTCTAAGCTCTTCAAGGCACTCTAAAAACTAGTCTTCATCTGAGCAACAGTCAAAAACTCGGTGAAGTTGTGTTAAAATAGCACTATTTTTATACCTTTGTGGGAATACTGATTCTGTATAATTTGTAAAAACCGTGTTTTAATCTTCTTTGAATATTTTTCAGAATTTTCTATAAAAATTTCCGTGTCTAAAAATTTAATTCGATTTTTTTGCATGTGCTCAACAGTATAATTTAATCTATGGTCATATCCATTGATTTTAGCTAATATGGTTTCTACTGAATTTTTCTTACAAATAACAAGGACGTCATCGCAATAGCGAGACCAATGTAAAATGTCTTTGTTTTTTATAAATTTATCTATTATAGTAGATTCTAAAAGATCCAAAAATATGTCACTCATGCTTGAAGATAATGGGCTTCCCATACTCAAACCGCTGCGTTGTTTGAAAATGCCTATTTGGGTTTGAAATATATTATAATTTAGTAGAACCCCATGCAAAAACGATCTTAGGTCTGATCTTTCAGGAAAAGGGAGCAAGTTATTAAATTCACCTTTTTTTTGAAAAAATTTGAAGGGTTTTGATAAATTATTTTCAATATATGCGAGATCGTTCTATTAACGTTTATACTCGTTAAAAGTTTTGTTGCGTCTATAGAAATTATCGTGTGCGTCTGAGGTTAAATTTTTTTGTGTCTCGTAAAAATCGCTCTTTGAATTTTTTTGGGCTATCGATCGCATATTTGCAAGTTTTTGCAATAGGCAATATTAATTTTTTAATTTAAGTTTGCGCATTAGCAACTTATGAACTATAATGTGGTATAATTGGCCTTATCTCTTTATTTGCTTTATGATACTTCATAAGACAGTATTCTGTTCTAATGCTGTTTAGCGGATCCATTTTTTTGTCAGTGATTTTACTCAAATTTTTTGATATCTAAAATTTAAGTAATTTTCGATAAGGATCCAACTCTTTATCTTATTTAAAATCATGGATTCGTTCAAAATTATTGTCATCCCGAAAAACATTATATAATTTTTCATGATAATTTTTTCGGTCTATAAAACATACAAACGGAGACTTATCAACGTTCAACAGTATCACTTGTGGGTTTTGTCTTTAAAATTGAATAAGTTTTTGCGCCCTAGGATCAGAATGGTATGTTTTTTCTGGATCAAATCTGGTTAATATTTTGTGAGACCTAACTTCTTCTAAAATTTTTTCGCTCAACCCATTTTCCCTTCCATATACCTGAAAAGACGTAAATGAACCTTCTACGGCTAAAAAATTGTTAGACCCTCTTGGAGACCCCTTAATTGCATGTGCGTTTCCTGATTTAAATATGTCTAGTATTTCTGAAAGTATTGTGATTGATGTGAGGTTATGAATTTCGACTGTAGAAAATTCAGTTAACCGGTTATTTATAAGTGCTTTGAGTTTTTTGTCTCGTTTATTGTCGCAAAAACTTTCGGACCTGTGTATACGTGTTTTTACATTTTGGATATCATATCCAAATTCTCAAGTATTTTTAAAAGTTAGTTTAAATGAATCAAGGTTATTCTGAAATTAACTTTCGAAAATAGAAGTTTTACTTTTTTGATCTTTTATTTTTTGTTCTAATTTTCTTATCTCCAACTTCATTGATTCTTCTTTCGTCAAACAATGTACTGTTTTTTTTTAACTTCTGGTAATTTAGCACCTTTTGGAAAAACTCGGTGGGATAGGCATTTTTCCAAAAATTATAGTGACGTTGACTTTTATACAGTTTCTTGTATGTATTTTTCAAAGATCTCAAGAGTTGATTCCTTTTCGTTTCTTTGTACTGATCTTCACTCCGGGTATAAATTCACATTTTTTTTGTAGCGAACGTTTTCGAATTGTATTTCTCTAAAAAGTGCTTCAAGTAAATACAGTATGTATATACTGTATGTTCCTCTTTTTTTGTCAAGACACTAAAATAAATTTTGGTTGGAGATAATAACGGCGACTCCTAAATTTATTTTTATATTTATGTTTATATCAAGTTTTGAGTTTTTTCATCTGTTAAATTTATAAATGTCCAAAATTTCTGTTTTGCTTTTTTTTTACTCGATTCAAGTTATCAGATGATCTCATGATTTTAATTAAAATTCTAAAATGGAAATGTATCTGATGGCATCGCTCATGAATTGTTAAGCCAAATCAAACCAAGTGTTTTCAATTTGATCACGGAGAACTTCTCTCCAGAACGGTGTGATTTTATTTATTTATAAATATATCTTATTCATCATACGAAGATGATTTTTTGAAGAGACCATGTTTATAGCCCGAAGAAGTGTTTAAATTGTTAAAAAGACAGAAATTCGATTTCGAAAATGGTTCAAAAGGTTAGTTTCGTCGATAATAGTTTTTAAAATTATTATTTTCTGATCGGTAATTTCAAATAGATATATTATGATGACTATATATGTAATAAACTGTATTATTTTGGAAAAATGATGACCCTTGATAATTTTTCTCGGGTTGATACGTAGAATCGAATTTTTTTTTCGAAACTTTGACTTTGTTTCGACTCGACCCGGATTAAAGGTTTTTATCCTTTGAAGCAAAATTTCTTTATTTTGAGAACGTTAAAGTGTTGTGATGTCAAACAACTATGAAAAACTAAAACACGTTTCTGATTTGGGGTTAAACCATTTTCATCGATAATTTTTTGGTCAACTTTTTCAAAAAGCCTATCTTTAACTAGAGAATTGTGAAAGTGGAAAATATTTATTATCTTCAATAAAAATTTCAAGAATTGTCTATTATAGACTTATGAAATTTGATTTCTTACAAGGTTTGTAATATCAACATTTGTCGCGCAATCAGTGATCTTCAAATATTTTATAGGATGTGAGATTTCAAAGAAATATTACAATTTACGAAACTATTGGGTTTAAAATGTGTAGTACGTCAGATATTTGACCTAAAAAACGTGTTTTGCTGCTAAACTTTTGCATGATTACTACCCCTATAAATTATAAATGAATCATTCAATTATAGATTCAATTAATGTTTACAAAATATTGAACTGAATGTCCAAAAGTAACTTAACATAAACATTCAATTAACAAAAAAATATTTTCCCGCACGTTTATTTGCAGTCTCAATATTGTTTTTCACTGGAACTTTTCTTTTATTCGGGTGAAGCCCTATAAAATAACGTAAGGTTAATTAAAATTCTTATAAAATTTTAAATATTTAAATTAAAAATACGATTATCAAACTGATATGATTTCTTGAGATCTGACACGATGATCACAGGTCCTTGAAATCATCGTTTTTATCGTTTAAAAAATAATCGTTTGATTTAAATTTCCGTGTTTTTTGTCATATTTCAAACTTCACGCAAATTTCTTCCAAATGTCAAGTCAAATTTTCGCCAAGAGGCTAAATTCCTTAATAAATCCAGGAAATTATTTAAGGTCGCTATAATTGGTGCTGGTAACGTTGGCATTTCATGCGCTATTTCTATTCTACATAAAACTTCTTGCTCGGAGCTGGTAATTATTGATCATGATGAAAATAAGTAATGGTTAAAAAATTTTAACTCATTTACGGAAAACGCTGTAAAAACTTAAAAAAATAAACCGTAAAACCCATTTTAAGCTGCTTTCCTGTTTCCGGAAATTATGATTTCTAAAATATCGAAAAACGCTTGAAATTGTCTTCTGCCTTTTGAGGCTCTTATCGATATATTCAGAAATTCAAAAACATCTCTTCAAACTTTTATCAGTTAGAAAGTTTGTACTAGCACGGTGTGTCTCAGTTAGGGAGCTAAGACTCAACGTAAAATGAACAAGTGTCACTTCAAATGAGAAAAACTTTTTCAAAAGTAGTGAATTCGAGTTCCCGAAGTTTTAATAATCTAGAAATAATATAGTTTCATGCAAAAAGACAAAAAAAATATTAACCAAAAAAAGGTGCAAGCCGAAATCTTTGACCTCCGAATTGCCGCTGCGTACTTAAACGATGTCAAAATTCACGGGGGAATAGGTTTATTTTTTTTTAAATAAAATGAACCAATTTCACTGTATTTTCTAGATTTTCGACTCCTAAAAAACGCGGATATCTGCATCATAACGTGTGGAAGTCAAAAGAAGCAGCCAAGTGAAAATTTGCATAATCATATCGCCAAAAATGTTGAAATATTTCGTCCTCTAATTCCAGAAATCAATGTTGAATGCCCAGATGCAATATTGCTCATTGTTTCATACCCCGTGAACGTTATGACTTATGTAGTTTGGAAACTAAGCGATGCACCAGGTTATTTTTATGACTTTTTATAAAAAAACTTATTTGGAAGTCAACATTTCAAGTAACTTTCTACGGTGTGTCTATAAAGACAAAAACGGTCAAAAAATCAACTCTTTTTTTGGTGTTCCTCTATAAGGACGCAAATGGATAATTTTTTTTTTTTTGAAACCAAAACTTCTTCAGTTTTTGGGAAAATTTAAGGCCAGTCAGTCATTTTTTTCAAAAGAGGAAGGATGAAAAGAAAAAAAAGAAAATGGTTTTTAACTATTTGAGAAAATTTTAGAATAATTTTGGATCAAAATATGAAGAAAATTTTGGATCAAAATATAAAAAAAATTAGGATAAAAATATAAGAACACTTTTGGACAAAAATGAAAGTAAAATATGGCAAATTCTGAATTTTTTTTTCACTTTGTTCTTTCAAATAAACGTGTTGATAATAGCAATATCATATTTTTGTAATTTTTTTAGTTGAAAAGGTCATTGGTCTTGGAACCAGCGTTGATTCTGTCAAATTTCGACAAATTCTATCTCAAGCTCTCGACACGTCTTTCAAATCAGTTCAAGGAATCATGATAAATCTTTTATACGCGCAATTATAGCAGGTTTTTCTCAAGGAAAAATACTTTTTGTCGTATTTAAATTCGTTGGATTTAGTGTACGAAAAAAAACAATGTCACTATAAAGCATGCAGAATGTGAAACTTAGGTGAAAGAATATATTTCTCATTAAAATGTTTTTCTGCTATCAACAAATAAACAAAAAGACTTTTTTGATAGCACCCAGAACAGTGGTTGACCTCCTAAAATTTCATGTTTTCGCCACTGTATTATATCCCCCTTTTACACTTGGGTTAAGATCCCAGCCCTGTGTGGTAACGTAGTCCAAAATGGTATCTAAGTGAGCTTTTTTACTTTGAGAATTGCATTTATTTTAGCTAGTTCGGCCAGCTAGTTACCACACAGGGCCGAAGTCTTAACCAAAGTGTGAAAGGAGGATATGGAGTTATTTTTTAACTTAAATTATAAAAATTTAGCAAAATTATAAATGTTTGCCCAACACTTTCAATCGCACGACGGGGAAAAATCTCGAATTTTTATTTTCGCAAAAGATAAACTTAAGCTACCGTTATTAACCCACTCATATTAATATTCTCGGGAATATGTTTCCCAAAACCGTTCCAAGGAAGTTATAACGTTCCATTTATTATTTGCATACCTGTTAATTTTGTCTTGATTCATTTCGAGGCATGGTGCTTGGAGATCATGGGGATTCTTCAATTCCGATTTGGAGTTTAGCCACCGTAGATGATCAAATAACCCCTGATTTAAAAAGAATGGCAAAAAGTGATGACAAAAAAGTGAGTTTTCAGTTTTGTGAATCACTCGATTAAAATAATTTAGGAGAAAATCAAGGACGAAATCGATACTTATCTGCGTCAAATTTACTCGCTGAAAGGAGAAATGAACTGGGCAATGAGTCTTGCAGTAGCTGATATTGTCAATGCAATTTCATTGGTAAAATTATCGATTTAAGGTTTCTAACCCTTGGAAGCTCCAAACTTAAAACTTCGCTGGAGGCTCCAAAGCCAATTTTTAACCGCCAATAAAAAATAGTAACCATGTTGATTCCATACCGAAAGCAAAGCAAAGGTTTTCTGATAAAATTTTTTTTTAAATATATATGAAATTGGCGGTAATTTCTTCTGATGCAATTTTTATTTTGCCAGTAAAAAACACAAACTGTGACTTCAATTTTCAGTCAAAAAATCGAAAATATATTTCAGGGAACCGTATAAAAAACGTTATTTATTTTCTTTAAGAATGTGATTATATTATGTTTTGATCATATTTCACCATATTTCTTGATGGTAATCGGTCAAAAACACAGTTGAAAATCGAATTCACTTAAAAAATGTACGTTTGTTCATCGTATTAACTTAATAAGCGGTCGCCAAAATTACAGAGAATTTTTAATCAAATTGATTAATTTGTAAAAATCTGAGATTCCGGTTATTCACTTAAAAATGAATAAATTGAGATTCACGCATAGCAGAGTAACTTTTCTTGGTGTTTGTGAATAACTTTAGACTTTTCTAAAAACTGATTATGTTTAATTTTTTTTTTAGTCAGTCAATTTTTAAAAATCTGCGTTTTTGTTAAATTTTAGAGAAATCAGCAAAACAGAAAAATAAAATAACTATTGAACAGTTGGTGATGAAACAATTTAATTGAGATTTTTTGAATTCAACTTTCCAAATTTTAACTTGATCTTTCATAAAAGGTCGGAAGAGAATTTCTATCTATCAATTTTTCAAGGTTCGAATGGTTCAATCGGCTCGGAGCTTCCGAGGGTTAACGATATTTAATGGTTAGAAATAAGTATATTAGTTGATATTATTTTTAGGATGAGAATTCTGTCCATACTTTATCAACTTTTGCAACTGGTAGTTATAATATAACTGAACCAGATTGTATCATGTCATTACCAGTCGAACTGGGTAAAACCGGTGTATCAAGAATTGTTGAACTGCAATTAAATGAAGAGGAACAAGTTAAGGAAAATTGCTAAAAAATCATTTGCAAGATAATGTCGATAAAAATTTCACCGTTTTTTTCACATCAGGAATGTGGCATAATTTCTTTATTGTAAATAGCTGAATAACAACCCACGCATATTCAGGCGAACAAATTATTTTAAGTTGAAAAACACATAAGTAATGGGCAGGGGTTACAGATTATGTTGTTCGTTTAGAGATTACCGCTACAAAAACAGTAGTGTTAAACTAACCAGATAACCATATATGTTATAGCGGCTCGGGCATCGTTAAGCAAACAAGAATGTGAAGCATTCCGGAAAATAAGAAAACGATAGTCAAGTTTTGTCTGGCAAGTTCAATAGCTGCACTAAGATAATTGAGTTTGTTTGTGAGCGAAAAAGGTTGTGAAACGGAAATTAGCATCAGACTTATTGACACCATAAATTTTATTTTTGACGATTTTAATCGCCGATGATTAAATCCTTTTTTCACACTATCCGGGATCTTCCGGCCCTACTACTGAAAACACACTACAGCCTGAGTTTTCTCGTTTACTACGTTTTTTTCGTCCGCCGGGTAGACAGCCAAAAATGCCTATACTTTGCTAAAGATTACGTAATAATTTGGCTGTCTAACCGGCGGACGAAAAAAAACGTAGTAAACGAGAAAACTCAGGCTGTACTTTCACTATACAGGGCCGGGATATTCCGGATAGTGTGAAACGGGGATATAGTCTTGGAATTGAGAATTAATCGTCAGAATTTTTAAATATGATCAGTCGATGATTATACCACGAAATATCTATGATAAATTCTGATTTAAACGATTTTTATTATCGATGTTTATCAATTTGACCACTAAATCGTGAAGTTTTTAAGTTGATAAATGGAATTAAATAAAATTTTAAGAGCATGTTTAAGTTTATCTTCCATATTTTTTGTGGTTTTTTTCGCTCGCACACAAACTTTCTTCGCTAAACTGCGATGCCTTGCTGCCCTGATGAAGAAATGACCGTCGTTTTAATAATTATTTTTTATTTCTTGATTTGTTTTTACTAAAGTGGTTATTAGCAATTTACAATAGATGCTGAAAACTGCTGCTGATCTTCGATGCTTGCAGAAAAATGTTGTTCTAAAGCCTGGAGTTTCAGGTGACTTACTTAATCTTGACCGAGTATGCTATGTAGCCGGTAATGGTCAAGGAAAGCACAGTCCACGACTCCACCGAAAAATCCGAAATTTTGAACCTGATAACTTATGATATTGAAACGTTGAAAAATTCTTCTTTATTTATGATTTGAATTATATGAAATAAATGTTTTTTCAGCGCTGATCAGTGTATTTGAAGACTTCAATCGGTGAAATAATCTCGAAAATATTCTTAAATTCAACTCTTTCAAATTTCAATAAAACAATTCAGATATTGAAAATAAAGCTCAAAATTTAAACTAAGCCAAGCCCAGTTGGAAATCAAAGCTAGCGAACAAAATGAGCCAAACCAATGTTGGCGTAGGCCCCGAAAATATATCTACGGACTCAAGTTTTTAGGGCTTACATGGTAAAAACGAGATGAATTAACCTCGAAAATGATCTTGCATAATTGATCTTTTTACAGTAGGTTAGTAGTTAAAAAGGCTGAAATCAAGATAAAGATTCAAAAAAAATAAAAATTGTTGAGAAAACCAAGTTAATTCGAAATACCGAATTTTTTAAAGTTAAGTGATTTAAGTGCTTATGACTCATATCCTATGAGTCATCAGTCGCCAAACATCAACTTTTTCGAAAAAGGTCTTTTAACTACTCACTCACTGTATTTGAACATACGATCATATTTACAGTACATATGTTGTCTCATCAAAATCTTCGGTCAAAAATTTAAATACATTTGTTTATAACATTTTTGGAAATACAATTCAAACAATTATCTTCAAGGTAAATGAATAAAAAAAATGAGTTGATTTAATTAGTCAAACAAGTTTTTTTTATAGCATGCGTTCGAAGAGGCCACTATCTAGTTTTCATCGCTGTGTCAGATGAATTTTTTCTCCATGAGCCCTCAGACACCATTGTCGTTTCTTCACACTCAACGAAAGCACTAGTGTCTTTTTTTTGGTCGTCTCTCCGTTATGCTCTTCAGTGACCTTGTAACTTCTTATTGTGATTGAATAAGTTCCTGGTTTCAAATTAAACAAATATGATTCTTTTTTGTACGACCCAGCTCGTTCTGCTACGTATTCTGCGGGAAAACTAGGATTAACTATTTTCTTATTTGAATCAAACGAATGGTTCTCAATACAAAATCACTAATTTTTCTTAAAGATACAAAAAACGTTTTTATATTAAGAATTTCTTATCGTGCTTTTGGATTTAACAGTCTGTAAAGTTTTTGCTGTTCAAAACAGCCATAAAATGTTACTGATCATACGCATCCTTATTGGCTCTGAGAAAACGCCGAAACAAAATTATAAAAATCAAACCAAAAAGCGATAATTTTAAGACAAATTATTTTCTTATCAAACAGTTTTTATCAAAAAAGTTAATTTTTATTTGATTTGTTATATTTGTGACAAATCAAATAAAAAATTTACTTTTTTGATAAATACTATTTGATATGAAAATTATCGCTTTTTGGTTTGCTAGACCAGTTTTGATAAATTATCAAAAATCTTTTTTTTTCAAGCTCAATTTTAAGAAAAAAAATTATTTTTTTTGTTTTGTCGGATTAAAATTATTGGTACTGAAAATTAATTTAGTATAATGTTGGTTGTTGCTTAAAACCTAAAAATAGAAGTTTTGAATGCCAAATAACAGGAGTAGTACAAATCGTTCGACCAAAAATTAATTCTTGAGCCTAATTTAGCAACCCTCATGATGGGGTCTTTTAACATTTGCGTTGCAAACATATTCGAAAAACTATAGAAATTTGATGTCAATAATTCCTGGCATTGAGAGGTAAAAAAATCCGAAAAAAATCATTGGTGCATTATGTTATAATATATTTGAGAATCAAACTCTTTTAACTTAAACTGGAGCAAAAACTCGTCGGCTCTATTGTTTCCGTCATCATGAAAAGGTTGTATCCAAACATGTCCTTCCATTTCTACAGTGAGCGTGAACTTCAACTTGGTATCGCTTTTATGTTGAAAATGTCCATCTACCACATGTAGTTTTTGCGAATCAAAATTGAATTCTTAAAATATTTATTTGAAAAATTGCAAACCATAAAATAATTTAGTAATTTTTGAAAGGCACACCTCCTCTCTCCGGCTCAAGCAAAACACGTAACAGGTACAAGAGGGGATATTTGTAAAATAATTGGGATAAGTTTGCCAGAGAAAACTTTTTGAAATATTTATTTTGATACCCGACACCATCTGGTGAAATAAGAGCAATTTTTCTGCTTTTTCAACGATTACCAGTGGATCGGGAAAATCTGTGGTTGTTGACGTCAAATATATTCAATCTCACAACTTGCGAGTTATTGACGATCACTGATTGCTCGATCAATCAGAAACCATCATGAAAATATGCTTTAAAAAAGCTTCCTTTATCGAAATTCAAAAAACATAAATCAATAGCGGTCTGGCCAATCGTCTGAATATTGCTATATCCCTATACAGGTTGAATTTTATGGTTTAGGGTTTTTTGCCGAATCACTCAAACGAGAAGTCACGTGATATAAGGCGTTAAACACGTGAATCCTCCTCACTGAACTTTTTTTGATTTAAATGATGAAATATTCATTACAATGTTTTTGATTTTCAAAAGAAAACTTATGATCGCATTTTAGTAATAAATGTGAATATTTTTAGACTGGATTTACCAAAAAAAATAATTTGCCTTTTAAAATAATTTGTAGGGCTTAAAAATGCTACAAAAAAGTTAACTTCTGTTGGACGCACGAGGGCAATTTAGGAGCATTCTTTAAAGTCTTAATTAATTTTTGCATTTTGCTTGATTGTATTTGAACAAAAAAAATTAAGGGTGTCCTCTGTCGACGTGTTTTCGAGGTGACGCATCGAAGAAATAACTTAGGGCCAGATGTCAAGTTTGCGAGTGATTTGCAATTTCCACCACCTGGTCGCACTTAACTTACCGCTACGTTATAAAAGTCTTTAAGCCACTCTTAACACTTCTTTAACGTGGCCGCGGTTAGGTAAGTATTTCTACGGTATTTTCTCACGCCTACGTTAAGTATTCTTTAACGCTGTCCGCGGCTTGTCCTCTAAGGCGAAACTATACGTTTCTCGTAAAAAGTGCTAGTCTCAAAAATTTTAAAAACTTTCAATTTCTTCAAATACAGAAATTTTTGAAAATTTGAGCACGCCTCTGATTGGTTCTCGCAAAAAATGCTCAAGAATAAAGTTTAAATGCTTAACGGAAAGCCCACATCAATGCGTCATTTTTTACATAAGAACTGACCTCCTCAGACCCATCATAAAAAAGATATAGGGGTCTTGTGGCACGTGTCCTTATAAAAACAGTTTTTGTCTCTTTTTTTGTTTTAAGCCCACGTCCGGCATAAAAATTTACAACAGACGCGAAATATTATTCGCGTCTTTGAGCGCAAATTTTTTTTTAAACCAGTGCCGACCAGGTCGGCAGAGTGCTCTGCTCTGCTCTCGCTCTGCTCTGCTCTCTTTTTTAGAGCAGAGCAAACGTTTTGAAAATAGGATGAGCAGCAGAGCAAACGATTTAAATCGGGTAGAGCAGAGCAGAGCAAACGTTTGAAAATCAAGGTAGAGCAGAGCAAACGTTTTGAAAATCAGGGTAGAGCAGAGCAAACGTTTTGAATCAAAATTTAAGAGCAGAGCAGACTCAAATTAACAAAAACTCTACTTGAGATTGCGTTTATTGTCGTTTTTCGATATGAGAATTACAGGGATGCCCAAATTGCCGGAAATTTGTTTCAAACCACTTCCTGGAGTCCCTGGAAGCTTATTTTTTTTAACCGTGAGGTTGTGCCGTACTGACCTTACATTAATTGAGACACGGCGGTAGTGGCGAAAGTATGAAAAAAGTTTTTGAAATTTCAACAATTCAAACATGAATTTTTCGAGTATTTCTGGAAATTGGTAACAAAAATTTCGAAAAACAATTTTTTGCGGGCGTTTCAGCCAATTTTAAAAATGATTAAAATATCGACGCGTAGAAGATATATTTTGAATTGAATTTGTCGAAAATGAGCCCAAATCGGCCGAAGCCGATAAAAGGGCAAATTATATTTAATTTAATTTGTTGAAAATGAGCTCAAATCGACCGAAAGCCGATAAAGGGAGATATCATATTTTGAAATTATTTTTTTTGAAAATGAGCCCAAACGGCCGAGGCCGATAAAAGAAGAAATTATATTTTAATTTATTTTGTTGAAAAATGAGCCTCAATCGTTCGAGGCCGATAAAGGATAATTATATTTTGAATTTATTTTGTCGAAAATGGCCCCGAATGGACGAAGGCCGATAAAGGGAGATATTATATTTTATTTATTTCTGTTGAAAAATGAGCCTCAAATCGGCGAAGTCCGAATAAGGGAATATTATATTTTGAATTTATTTTGTCGGAGAATGAGTCCAAATCAGCCAAAGGCCGATAGGAAGAATATATTTTGAATTGAATTTTTTTGAAAAATGAGCCCAAATCGGCCGACGGCCGATAAAAGAGATTTATATTTGAATTATTTTTTGTGAAAAATGCCACAAATCGGCCGAAGGCGATAAAGGATATTATATTTGAGAATCAATTTTGTAGAAAATGAGCCCATTTTTAGGATTTTGTGTTTTTTTACTCGGAAGCTCAAAAGAAAACAAATTAGCGCACTTTCAATTTAAATCATAAATTTAGACAATATTTTGTTTTCGGTTTTTGGCTGCAAAAGCAAATTCCGATGAAAAGGCTTTTTGCATTATGTGTGAGCTTTCTCTGGAGCCTGACACACAAACATAATGAAAAATGTAAAATTGAATGAAATTCATTCTAAGTGTTTTCTTAGGAACTTAGGTAATTTTTCAAAAGTTTGCATATACGTGGAATGAGAACTAAGATTGTTGTTGGCGTTTTTTCATTTTCGTAGACTGATTTTCCCTTCCTTGAATTATCTAACCCTATTAAATTTACCCCTCTAACTCCCAATTTGTACCGAAACCCCCTCCTCATTATTTGTGCCTTTAACCTAAACAAATTAGATCAGACCAGGCTAAGAAATTCATTTTTAGAGCAGAGCAAACAGAATTTTTTTTGCTTAAGCAGAGCAGAGCGTCAAAATTATTTTCGGTTAGAGCAGAGCAGAGCAACATTCAAATATGCTCTTAGAGCAGAGCGAGCGAAACCGAAAAATGGTGCTAGAGCAGAGCGAACCGAAAAAAATGTGCTAGAGCAGAGCAGAGCAACATTTCAAAAAACTGCCGACCCCTGGTGCCGACATGTCTAATTTTGAATATAAGGGCTAAAAGGCGAATTTTTCGACAGATAAAGCTACAGTTCCGTCAGTTTTTTGGACAATGATTATTTGAGCTCGAATTCATTTCAAATGGGTTTTTGTGTAGTTTTTAAATCAAAAAATCCTGACATCGAATGCACCACTATCTCCTTAGAAAAATTTTAGGGGGCAGGTTGAGAGAGCCAAAAATAATAAAAATGACCGTCAATAAATACAAAAAATAATTTGCTCAACTGTTCTTATACAACGGATTGAAATTAAAAAATTGCACAAAAATTTTAAATAACAACAACAATTGCTCATATTCAGTTTTTGGATTCCAATTACCGTTCTTTTTTCAATTTTATCCAAAATTCACTTTAATAATTTTATAAGACACACAATTATTAGTTGTAAAATCAAGAAATTTAGACGTAAATATGGGTCGATGAAATTGAAAAAATGTTCAAAACGATCGCATCAGGTGGTTGCGAAGAGTCAAAAATTTGAGTCTACGGCAATTTAACATGTCTCTGTGAAAATTGTTCGAACGTAATTGGATTAATAGGAACTCAAGAAAATGACCTTCAAAATTGAAAAAAGAATCACATGTGGAAGTAGAAGCAAAAAAAATAAATCTGAAACATAAACAGGAATAATAAAATATTTTGCTGCAAAAACAATGAAAGTCGAAAAGTGGAAATGTGATTCAAAGAGAGTTTAAAACACAGCCGTCCAAGGTTGTCCCCTAGACCTTTTTTGACAATTTTTCGATAAAAAGTCAATCTTGAGGTCCGTTCTAGATTTTTTATAAAACTTCTCACCTCACAATACTTGAAGTATTTGTTAAGTGTTTACACAAAAACCAGCCCAGTTCGGCTTTTAGTAAAACAATTGCAGTCAATTAAACTGAATTTTCAAAAAGCGATTTTAAGACTTAAGATCCAACGTAACTATAACTTTTTCTAGAAACAGTCGCAGACTATCCCGCCTCGAGAGAAAAAATATCTTCCGTCCACATTTATATATTTTGAGAAAGTTTATAAACATCAAAGTTGAGAGAACTCTAAATAGGNATTCAATTTCAAACAAAATTAACCGACTTATTCCGATTTTAAAGAAAATTTCTGAATTTAATTTGTACCGTCTTTAAACAACAGAGAATAATTTTTTCAACGAAATAACGGACAAAAATATAACAATATGTCGTAGATTTCATAAAGTTTATGTTTTATTCAATTTGAAACAAAATTTACCGACTTATTCCGATTTTTGTGTGAATTGAGAACATATTTTTACCAGTTTTTTACTGCGGTACCGGTGAGTCATCCTTCACCAGAATCATAAAAAGTTACTTGCAGGTGATAGAGAAGGTTTTAGTCTCCCGTATTTTTTTTCTCATTTATTCTTATCTGCCCGTTATCAACCCTTCCAGTCCAGCTGGAGGAGAGGGCTATTTTCCCCAGCAATTCCAACATTCTACACCCACAACCCCCTTAAAGAACCAATTGGCTGGAGAATGATCAAATGTTTTTATGAGCTTATTTTATGTATTTGAATACAAACCTTATTTTTGACTGATTATTATAACATTATCAAAATTTAAAATAATTCAAAAAAAATTTTGGATCAGAAAATTCAAAATTTTTTTCAAATATTATCAAATTAATCAAACTTTATTTCAAAACCACAAAAAAAATGAGCTGCTTAATGATTTTAAAAGCCCTTGATGTTTAAGCCGAGGCTATGACCGTATAGTTTTTTGATAAATTTCCGGAATCTGACGTATGATTTTCTACCATTCATTCAAATCAACTATAATTACTTGTGTATTTTTCTTTACCTTGCGGTATCAATCCAATTGTAAAATGATCAAAATATTCGAACCAGTTTTGTAAACTCATCCAAAATGCACCATCATCCTTTTTTTCTAATGTTTCTTTTTTGACATCTCTGCTCACGGTAGACCATAGCGGAGAGTTATCAGACCAATCTCCATTGAATTCATTTTGTTTTCCATGGGGATTTCGAATTTGTACCAGACGAATTGTATGTTGTTCTGTATCTTGAAACTCCACTAGACTGATTTATTTTTACAAAAAATGTATTAATCATTATTAACGGATTTTTTTATTTATGTTTTATTTTAGCTAAATACCAAACAGAATGGTGTGAGCAGATTCTGACTAACTTTGATCATAACTAAAGTGCCTTTCAGTAGTAAATAAGGTGTCCATAGGGTGGCGAAGAATTTGTTTTTTAAATAAACAGAAATTTCTGAAATTTTAACAAAATTTAAACAAATGCCAATACCGAGACCGACAAATCGGAAGAATATACCTTTTTTACATTTTTCGCAACTTTGCGTACTGACGATTTTTAATTTTTATGTATGTTTTCAAACATAACACGGCGCTTCGATTTAAATTTCAAAATTTGTCGCACTTAGAAATCATTGTCAAACTGTACACAACGTGTACATTTCGGCTTTTGAAATCGACTCATTCGAATAAATTCTTAAATAGCTCAAAGTCAGAACATATCTGCAAAAAATGTTACAAATAGAACCGCTAAAGGCTGAAATATAAACGAAGTGCCATATCAGGTGTAGATACTAATAGGCACCTAGGTTTGGAAACGCATATCCTGTCGAGAGAGTGAACTCAAAAATCGTGAAAATGTACCAGACTGGGAAATAACCGTCCCTGGTTGGCCAAAAGGCGGGCTCCACACTCACCCATCGCTTAAAATCGTTATTCTACACTAGACTGACATATCTACCTCCGGAATATTTGATCACTCTCTTTCAACAAAATATCCCTTTTTCACACTATGCGGAAATATCCCGGAAAATTACGGTGCAAAGCAAAACGCCCGGCTTTTTCTCGAGCCCGTGAGTATTGCCGCGTTGAGTAAACAAACTCGAGAAATGTAGCGAGGACCCCAACCGCGCGCGAAAGTTAATAAATTACCGAAATTAAACTTTTTAATAACAATTGAATATTTTTCATCAAATGAACTATTAATTAATTAGGAAAACACAAATTAACTTTCAATAATTAAGATTAATTTATTAATTATTTGGAATTTTAAAATTTTCAAGCTAACATAACATCAAATTAACTTGAAAATTTGGGCCCTACTACCAGATAACACACTACGTTCACTACACATGGCCCAAATCTTCCGCATAGTGTAAACGGGGGATATAGCCTAAATCATATAGGGGTCAAAATTATGGTTATTCTGCAGTTGTAAGAATTTCCTTAGAATAGTATAAGCATGTTGATGACGGAGTCCAACTGACTCGAGAATTTCTTTATCGCATTCTTCTTTCTTTCCAATACCAGTGGTCATGATCAAATGCTTCTGTTGTTTGAACAAGTAATTGAAAGTTATATAAAGTAATTCAGGTACTAAAGCGGATCTGACAGCAAAAGCACCAGTTAAATCAACCATAGCTTAATAAAGGGATATGTAAAAAATTGAATTTAACGAAAAGTTTCTTTATCTTCATAAATGAAAACTCAAATATAGGGAGAAGCCACATGATTGATTGTAATCTCAAATTCTTCTAGTGCTCGTATCGACGAATGAGCCAATATATTCTAATTGCGTGGGCCTTAGAGGTTTTTATCACAAATTTCCTTCGGTGCGTCATGAATGACGTTAATTATAAACATTTAATATCCGAAATCGCCGAAAGTGCCAAACATCGCCTGAAATTGCCCGACTTCGCCGAATTTTTTTGGCAAAAAACTTTGGGCGATATAAGGCGTCTCCCTGTTAGATAATTTTATTATATCCTGACTTCAACCGCATGCCCACCTTTAATTTTGTCATATCCACCATAAAGTTTGGCATAAGCTTTTTCCAAATACGCTGTCCAGAGTTCATGTTTTTCCAAAATATTGCTTTGAAAAGGTCATGAAAAATAAATAATAGGCAAATTATTTACAGAAAATTTGGAAGGATTGTCAAAAATTGACTCCAAACTCTAACCGGACATGTTAGCTTATTTTTCATTGGTCAAAGAGTTTGGATTTTAAAAGACTGTCAACGATCACAAGTGTCGCTAAAGAGCAAATCTCAGAAAATTCATAAGCCATTTGAAGCAAAATTAAAACCAGGATTGGTCATATTTCATTACAAAATCGATTCGACTTTTTAAATCAATTTTTGATCAATTTTGTTTGAATCAATTTTTTATATGTTTTCATTAACCTCATAACTATCAGACAAACTTCGAGATTTCGTTCTTGAATAATCCACATGGGTATGACTGACTGGTAAGGTTTTATCCACAGTTATTTTTTCCCATTGATTCATTGAAAAAAATAAAAAAGAATAATTATCTTCGATTTTATCACTTTTATTTTCATTGGTTTGAATCACCCAATGAAGATTATCAGGAAAACGAGTGAGTCCAGAAACAACTGCCATAAACCAACAATTTCCAATGTAACCTTGATTAACATCTTGATGAAAAATACAAAATGTATTTCCATTTGTCACAACAATTTTGAAAATTTTATTTGGAGATTTTTCCGCGATCATCAAATTGTGATTTTAAATTTGCACTATTAGTATATTAGTTAGCTTATTATGACAAACCACTGTTACTTGAACAATTAATTTTAAGGTTTTCGTAAAAAATATAATTTTTTTTTGAATGCAAATTTTTCTTATCCAAAAAACCATTAAATAACTAAAAAAATTTCAAAATTATCAGTACTCTTGGTAGGTTTTGAACGTTTTTATTTTCATTTTTCGTTCCTTACTATTTTTGATAATTTTTCTTAGTTTTTTGAAAAATCTTTTGTATTTTGAAAAAACATTCAAAAAACCTTCAAATTTAAATTTTCAAATGATTTACTAGAAATGTGAGAAAAATTACTGAAAAATAAAAAAAATATGTCGATCTTCAAAAATGAATCAATTTGAAGAAAAATTATAACACTGCGAAATACTGACTGAGCATTTTTTTGAGAAAAGTGATTTCACTGCAAATATTGACTGTGATTTTATTTTTACGAAAATTTATTTTTCGAAAATAACAAAAATATAACGGTTTTGTTAGAAAAATTGGCAATTCAGACAAAGTTAGGGGAGTTAAGGGGGAGGTAAAAAACCACCACTTTAATTATTTTTTATGTCAAAAAATTATAGAAAATGAAGAAAAAAGCAAAGAATATATCAAAAATGAAAGTGGATGAGATGGGTATAATTTTAATGGCATTTTGAAGTTCAAATTGGCGATTAAAGCAACTCCGCGGTGAACTGAATCTTTTTAAAGTTCTCAAAAGATAATATGTACAATTTAAGGTCGATTAAGTCAGACAAATTGTGGACACTCAGAGACAGCCAATAGATTAATAGATTATGTCTTTTCAGCCTCCTAATTTTTGCCAGAACCCCCTTAAGGGTCACTATGTACTAGCTAATCATCTTACTACCAGTATACTGTAAACAAAGAAGTTATTGTCACGAATGATTCAATTCCATAGGCTATGGACCATAGCTATGTTCAAAATAAATTATTTATAATTTTCCTGAAAAGTGCATACCGTCTAACTCAAAGACAGATTCTAATTCAGGTTCTCTCCATTTTATTTTTTTGTTGCTGTAAAATTCCATTCCCAAATTTTGGGCTCCATTGTTATTTGAAGTGCCTATTTCAGAAGATGTTTCCTCTTTTCCAAGAACTAATTTTTCCTAGAACATATATTATTCAATGGAAATTTCTGCATTCAATTGATTTTAAAATTATCTGATCGAGTTTTAATAAAGTTAATTGTAACCACACAAATTAAGCAAAAATTGAAAAAAATACTCCGAATCCGACCATTTCTTCCAACGCTGATCTTATAAATGTCAAATTATTTTTGTAAAAAAAATTTGCAAATTTTTTTCAAAATAGGTGAGGTAATTTTGTGTTTTGAGGAAAACCTATCAGATTATTTGTTTTCAGCAGCCGAACTTCAAACAACTCCTGATAGGCACTTTCGTTTGGAAAAAGGATATTTTTTGTTCTATTACGAAAAATGATAATAAATAATTTATTTGCAAACAAAGGTATATTTTAAAACTTATGTTCATTTTGAATAATGATTTAACTTTTCATAAATATAATACAATGCAGTTGATGTGAAAAGCTTTCAAAAAAGAAGATCAATTTAATCTCTTCATTTATGTAGGAGGTAAAAAATGGGTCAAGCATTAGCGTGGGACAAAATGATCACCACTGATTCATCATCCTACAATTAACCCTATAAGAAATTAAACGACAATCATTTCAATAAATATGATAGTTGATTAATGAATCTTTATGTTTTTTTCTTAATTCAAACTGATTTAAAAAATAATAATTTTATCTCGAGGAGTCAAGTGCCATCAGAAGGAACACGCAATTTAACTACATTTTGAAGCCAGATAAACCTCGTATGGAAAACAATTCAATTTTCTCTCAAAAAAGGTTGTCAGTCATTTCTCTTACTGTTGAAACGCAATATCAGCCATTTTCCCAGAAAAATAAAATATCGTCTAACGCGCTCAAATAAAATTTTAAATGTTGTGTTGAAGAGGGTGTCAGAGTGTAATTATTACCATTTTAACATAGTGTTTAAAAATAAAGAAACCACAACATTTATGGGAATGGCTTCAGAGTTTACATAAAACCGGTTACTACCTATCACTTTATTCACTTAAAATCCAAAAAATTGAGCATAAGGACATCCTTCTCAGGAACTCATGAAAGGTATCCTCTATTGATATAAGTTCAGTGCAAAGCATTATTTTCACTTTCGGAATATAGAAAATGTTAAGTTGATATGTTAAGTAATATTTTTATGATTTATTAAACAACGTTTCGCGTGAGCATCTTCTAGGTTTTTTAAATATAAATTCAGTAAGTTTCAAGACTTCAAAGATTGAAATTTTAAAATTTTCCTTCAATTTTAAATCGTATATTCAATAATATATTGAAAGTAATTCTCCTGCCAATTATAGGTTTTGATCCAAATAAATTTCCCTTGTTGATCTCGAACAATTTTTTTACATACTGTATTTAATAATATTTTAAATTTAATATATAATTGATATATGAGTTAAATTGTTCAACTGCGCGATTTAAATGAATTAAATGTAGATGGCAGCGATCAAAGCTACAAAACCATTTACAAATTTGACGTGGTTTGAAATTTTTTTGCTGTTGTTCAAAATTGTTTTTCGTAGTTGTCAAAGGTGAAAATCACAAAGTTTATTATAATTCCGATCAAATAAAATTGAATTACCGGGTTTCTAGGTTATTTTCAAGCAGTTTCTTGACTGATACTTTGAACTAAGGTGGATCAAAGTAATCTTTTAAGGGGGGGGGGCGTCGCAAAATGAGGCTCTAGAAACAAATTTTCCAAAATTTATTTTAATGTTTTTTTCATGAAAATATTGCGAGTAAAGGAGTAGTCTTTTTATCTCCATACATGGTCGGGAAAGCACGTCTTGAGGGTTCAAGAAATGTTTTGTAAGAAATAAGTTGAAATTTCTTGATTTTTGGAACGTAAGCAAAGCACCAAGTTGAGTTTTTTTGAAAATTCTTGAATTTGCTCTCAGTATCACCAAAAAACTGTTTGTTGACCCTTGTTTAGGGGTCTCAATCAAAATGTATCTCCTCCCTGGATTTAAAAGTCACACATTCGAAACCAAGAAATGTGCAGTGAAGAGTTTCGTTGCAAAACAACCGAAGTTGCGTTTTGGTCTTAAATTTCTGACTCATTTCTGTAAATCGTGTTTTAATTTTCAAAAAATCAAGAAATTTCAACTTTTTCATACGAAATATTCCTAGCCATGTATCAAAAATAAAAACGAGTACCAAAATGCTTGTATTTTGTCAAATTATAAGAAGGATAAAAAAAAATCTGGGAAAATTTGTTTCTAAAGCCTCATTTTGCGACGACCAACCCCTTAAGGAAATCGTATGCAAGCTCAAGGAGGAGTATAAATTTGATAAAGCGTTCTAGAACTCGCCGCATGATGGTCACCAGGGTTGGTCAACAATTATTCTGATAATTTATTTTGTAGATTAAGGATAGATCTACCAAATGACTTTATTTAAGAGTTTCGAAGCAGTTTTGTATTCTGGTAAAGTGCAGTACAAAGGTTCATTTTTACGACCGCTACCCCATTAAGTTGAGCCTAGCATTCGAATATATTATATCATAAAATTAATGTCAAAACCAGTTAAATTGTTATCTCAGTAAATTTTTTCTCAGTAAATTCAAAGTTATGATCGTTCTAAAATTCAAAATATTTGCTTATTAATACGGTCTGAGACTTCAACGGCCAAAAATTTGCTTACCAGGGGGCGCCGAAGTTAAGAGATTCTATAATGGATTTGTTAAGCTTATCTATGCGAGGTTCTCTCACTTGAGGGCGTCGAAGGTTTTCTCCACTTTAATTTAAATTTTTATTCAGCGTCATAACAAAATAATAATCTGCAATTCCGTCCGATTTTATGTCTCAAACTCTTTGAAGGTCCACTCAAAATGTCTCGAAAATAGTGCGAACAGATTTCACGAAGTCGAGTTTATAACTAAAATATAACACAGCATAGTTCAATAATGCCCAGAAAGCACGCTACTAGTGTTTGCTTTATATCCTTTTCCAAACAAAACTCCATCTTAAAAATGTTTACTATCTCTATAGCGCGTGTTCGAATCCCACTAATGTTGTCTTAGTGATTGTTTTGAGAATGATAGGCAGGAGTCTTGATAATGGGGCCGCTTAATTTTATCGGTGTGTAATCACTCGAGCAATCACTAAGATAATCACTTAGACAACATCAGTGAGATTCGAACACGTGCTATAGAGATAGTAAACGTTTTTGAGGTGGAGTTCCGTCGGGAAAAGGTCATATTAATTAAGTCAAACTTTTTCAGCGGACAGTACCGGTCTTCTACAGTAATTAGCAATTATGAGAACCACAAAATTTATTACAACTGAGATTAAAGAAAATGAAATCAAAGGTCATTGTTAAAATTAAAGTCATTGCGAAACCAAATTAAAGTCTATTGGGCAAGTGGAGCAAACTTCAAACAATCAGATAGAGTTGTCTACAGACACAAATAACTTTTACTGATTTTGAGCTTCTGATCTTTGCAAGTTACGTTCATTTAAATTTAATGGCGTAAGCAAATGAATAAACTCAAAGTTCTGACTAATTCTTATTCGGATATAAACCGTCTCTACGCGAAGACGTTTAAATTTAAAAAGAGTAAAAAGAACATTTTTCGCTCAAAAATAACACATAGGCCTACTTAGTGAAGTTATGAGGAAAAAAGAAGAACACTATAAATAACTTTCGAAATTTCTGAACATGAAAACATTCAATTCGAACATTTTTGAAATCAATGAAGATTATTTTTAAATTTCGGATGTTTCTTTCATATTTCAAATTAAAAATCAGCAATGTGCCTTTCCGTAAAGCATCAGTTTTCCCGGTCAACTGGTCGAAAATTTCGCGACCCGACTCGGAATAGTAATCAACTTTTCGTCCCGCGGAAAGAAATTGAAAGAAAAATAATTTTCTACGTTATTTATTCTATTAATCAATCGTTAAATGATTGAAAATTTCAAAATCAATCGACTCAACCCGACTTGACCTGGTCAAATAATTTAAAAATCTGATCCCTGTTCTTAGAGGTGAATATGCTTTTGGTAACGATTCATCCGTTTTAGTTTCAAGACCGCTCAAAAAGACTATAAACAATGTTTCTCAATTTTAATTTCTCAGGGGGGATCTCCATTAAAAATAACTGAGCGAAAAAAACATAACTGAAGGCCGCCAACTACAGCAATTTGCCAGTTAGTTGGCAGAATCAAATTTATAGGCATTTTGTGTATTTGTAAACCATGTCGAAATTTTATTAAGCTAATGATGCATAAAATGCGATGACACATCAAATACAGTAAAATAAAAGGCTAATTAATTCTGATTCTTCGGGGTATTCACAGATGATAGTACTTACCTAACTTGTCTCGTCAACAAGGATGGTTCTGTACGATCCTGAAAGTGTATTTCACTGAGACAAAGTTTTGGGAGGTTTAGTTAGACCCACATGCACTCTTTTTTTAATGTCTGAAAAACTTTAAGATTTTCTGTCTGTTATTTAAAAATAATATGGAGTCTTACATTTTTTCACATTTTTTCTACTCGGTACGTGAGCGGATTGGTATTTACTACGAAGCAAAGTGTCTATAAAAATGGTTCAGGCGGAATGTGAGATTTTCGGTTTCCCTAAGACAAAAAAGGAGTACTGAAACTATGTCATGAGTAAATGATAGACAAAAAACTCACAAGATTTCACCAAAGTCTCTCTGTCTAGTGAGTTGTTACATTACTTATCATTTGTTCTTACTTTTTTGTGTAAGGGTGGCAACAGAGAGCACAGTGGCACACCAATAATGCTAAAGAGCAATAATTCAGAAATTCAAAAATTATATTTTTTTATGACATAAAACAATTTCAAATAATATAAACACTAACAAACATAAATTAATTATTTTTTCCTATGCTAGGGATTGTTAGGCGAGGCGGGGGTTGGACGATCTGGGGCGAGATGAAAGCAATAGATTGATGATGGAGAAGGATGATTCTAGTGGTTTGAGATTGTTTTATCTCACATTATTCAAACAACTCTATTCTGGCTGCACATTGCCATTCCTTCTGCTGTTCTACACAAATATAATTAACTCTGCCATACAATTCCTATCATACATTACTGTAGTATCCTGCAAGTTTTTACAACACAAATTTTCAAAAACAAACAATTAAGAAGAAGAAAAAAATGATCATCTTTAACTTTTCTTTTCTCTTTTTCTATCACTGTATGTATTACTTCACTTTTTATTTTTCTTTTTACAAAACATTTTCTCATAACTACTGTAGCAAAACATAAAACACTGTCAAATAAATTATGAAACAAGAAAAAAATATATTAAAACATGTTATAAACAATTGTCTCCTTTTCTTGTTCCACATTTTATTCAGTATTTTGTGGAAAAATTTTAAGATAACATTGTTTTAAGAACAAAATTGTTTAATAATAGTATTTTAATTTTATTTTAGGAAAAATTATGGCACATGCTGTCTGCGTGCAATACTGCCGGATAAAAATGTGTATTATAACAGAAAAAGAAGGAAAAGAGAAACATTTCAAATTTCTGTACAGGAAATCATTTTTTTTTCTTCTGACATTTGAAATTTATTTGTTTTAAAAAAAAATTGAAAAAACGCTTCGATTCGAAATTGAACTTGACAACAGATTCGTAAAAGTACCACTAATTATTTTTTGGACTTCATAATAAGTTTCTGCAGTTGATATAGTTTATTTTCAAGGGATAGGCAATATTTTGAACCGTTTGGTACAAATGTCAATCAGCCGCGGTGTGAAATATTGCTATCAAGTACTCCCAGTGTGTTCGAATATGGTATCATTACGAGTTTCACTTTCATGAAAACGAGCTGCATTTTATTACGAAATGATCGTGGAAGACGAAACAAGCAATTAATGGACAAAATTGTCGATTCACCCAGTTTTATAGGCAAAACCAGTCACAGAATTGAGTAATTGTTCATTTTTGCGAAATCGTTTAATAATAAAAATTTCGAAAAACGCGGCATTATTTAGAAAAAGCCACTTTCAGCAAAAATTTGGTTGATTGCTAATTTATCGATTCTATGTCCAATTATTTTAAAAATAAAATTACAGGTTTAAAGTTTAAAACAACTGGATTCAAAACTTTAAAAATCACACAGCGAGTTTATATTTGGTAGGTATGTACAATAAAATAAATTATCAAAGAGTTATTCACGACGTTTCGGATATTTTATTTCATATCCTTTATTAACACTTTTGTAAATATCCCGGCCCTGATTAGGAAACGTAGTGTTAACGTAGAGTCTTCGAAACTTCGGAAATCTAGAGAATAAAATAAATATTTAATCAGAAATAAACGATCAAATTTCTAAATTTCATCATCTAGAACTCTTCTTGTCATCCATTGAAATTCAGAATATGACATTCATACATTTTACTATCAGCCCATTTTGAACATCCAGTGAGAATTTGTGGGTGGATGATTATAATTTATATCCCCTATTCATACTCTGAGTAAGATTTGATCCGTGTCACGTGAACGTAGTTGATTATTTCGTACTATGAACCAAATCTTGTACTCATAGTGGGAAAGGGAATATAATAATAACCCTTTTTAATATCCCTTTAACACCTTTTTGTTAATTTAGGATGTGCGGGCATAGGGAGCCAATCCTAACACTCCTAAGACTCCTCCTAGCCACTCATGAGACCGCTTTCCAGCCCGCACATCCTAAATTAACAAAAAGGTGATAAAGGGATATCTGACAGTGAATAACTTGAAAATAATTTTTTTTGTAACTTTGGTTATAATTTTCGGTTTGAAGAGATAAGTGTCAGGCTGAAAAAAGAGACCAAATAAAGTTGATTCAATCTTTAGAACGAATAAGTTCGGTATTTTCCCCATGAGTTCGGATAAGCCACTTTCTACCTTTCATAGCTTTTGATCTTGAAACATTATTTCCATTGTAACTTTTAATTTCAATCAAATAACTGCCCGTGTTCATATAATACAGATATGCTTCCTTTTTGTACCTCGAAAGAGTTTTTGGGTCATAATCCGCAGGAAATATTGGATATTTCAATCTTTTATCTGGATCGAATATAAGGTTGAAAATAATTAAGTTTAGACCCTTTTGAGATAAATTTCAAAAAAAATTTCGAAATTAGAAATGCAGTTTATGAAATTAAAAATTATCAGCTAACTCTTTAACTTTATCATCAAAAAGTTGAAGATTAATCTTATATCTAAATTTATCCTGATTTTTGACCCGATTTTGACCTGGACATCATTTTTGAGTCATATTTATTGTATTTGATAAAATATTAAAAATCTCGAAGAAATTAAATTTGCGGATTGTCTGTCCGGTAGTTTTTACAGAAAATTATGATTTTTGTGATAAATTAACCGAGATTTATCTTTGTATGGCGGTTCAAAGCGAAAACTTTCTTAATAAAAATCCTGATAAATTTATTACGATAAATCCTATTTTTTTTGTAAAAACTATCGGACAGACAATCCGCAAATTTAATTTGTTTTTTGGGTTTTTAATATTTTATAAAATACAATAAATATGACTCTAGAAATGATGCGCAAGTCAAAATCGGGATAAATTCGTTAAAGGTATATCCCTTTATCACTTTTTGGTTAAGAAATGCGTAGTCAACACACGTTAAAATCACACGTAGAAAGAGTAGTGGCTACGCATTCTAACCAATAAGTGATTAAGGGAATATAGTACAGGGAGTTGCGAGATAAATTAATATTTTTTATGATAGAAAACTACAGTTCTTTCCAAGCTTTCGATTGTATTCAATCACGTCTGAAAGTGAGAAAAAGTAAAACTTTTTTTTTGGTTGAACGAAAAGATTTTCCGCAAGTGTGCCATCATTTAAGGAGATATAGTGTTTTGAAAACCGCTCAAAAAGTTGAGCCCTTAAAGGTTCTCGTAACATCCAACACTTTTAACTACTTCATCACAAAATTTGTCCAACCTAAGTCAAGAAACTTTCAGTCCGAGTAAAAAATACGTCGTACGTTTTTACCATCGTCCATGAAAGCGGTTGAATCCAAACATACCCAGGCGATCGGACTTTGAGCTCGAAATATAAATATGGCATCATTTTACTTGAAAAATATCCAGTTTCAAGTTGAAGTTTTGAAAGTCAAAAAATTGGGGGTCTGGAATGCTTATATAAGTTTGTTGAAAATACTATTTAGAAGTTTAATGCTTTGAAGAGGGTTGTTGTGTTTGTAAGAGCAGGCAACACGAAAATATATAATTCTGAGGTTTTTCAAAATTCGAACCTCTGTTTCGAAAGAAAAAGTTTTTCGCAGGTCCTCAATTTTTTTCCCTCTCCATCCTGGCTTGTCTGAATTTTGATTCGCCTTTCTTCCTTCGTTCCCTAGCTAGATCGGCTGCCCCTAGTAGAATGGCGAATTGCTAGAAACAATGCATGCGGGCAGAGTATCAAATGGAAACGGAGACAAACACATTTTTTCTCAGAATTCTCATATCATATTAAAATTCCAGATCTATAAATTGGCCTTGCCTCACTGTTCTGAAGGTGCAATATGAGATAAATTTTCAAAATTGGCGATCCGAAGTACATAAAATAACAAAAAAATAAGAAAGAGTAGTTACGGAGTTTTATTCTGTTGAATTATATAGCAAGAAAAATCAATTATTTACTCGACATTTTCATAGCTAATAGAAATAATTAAATTATTAGTTTTTTTCATATTTCTTAAAAACCTCTTCAATTATAAATGCATTTTAATTTTTAATAATTATAGAATAGAAAAAAGGTACATCCCTATTAACTATAATATCCTATATTTTTTTAAGAAATATATCAATAAAAATAGCTTTATAGATAATTTAACCAAAAACGGAACGTTTGGAAGAACGCGAACGGAAGGCCCGGGACGGAACAGCGGAAACGAAAGGTCGCGGAAGTGGAACGGAACGCAAAAAATAAACGGAAACGGTTCTATTTGATATTCTGATGCAGGGGTCGGCACATCTGAAAAAAATTTTGGATCGATTGGGATCGATCGTCGCCCTTAATTTTTTTTGGATCGGATCGGTCGCCTCAAATTTTTTTCGGTCGCCTCAATCGGATCGGGGTAGGCCTTTTTGAAAGATTGGAATCGGATCGTGAAACCGATCCGATCCACCCGATCGATTCCGATCCCAATTGTGCCGGACCAGATGGCCAAAAACCTTTCGGCTAGATTGAAAGAGTCGATACATGGGGCAGATATGTAAATAAATGATAAACTAAACAATTATAACCGGACACAAAGCAATCTACATTGTGACTGATTGTAAAGCTTATTTTGTTTATTATCTAGACTAGGGTGGGAATGGCAATTCAAAGATTTTAAGCTGAGTTTATTGCAAATTTCGAAAAAATTTTAAAATTGACCCAAAGTCCCGTATATTTCGAATGTGAAAATTTGAAAAATACTGAAAATCAAGGTTTTAAGAAAGTTTTTTATAAATAGGCCGGCGACTCTAATTTGAATGCATTTTTGTCGAATTTTTTTATTAAAAATATGCAAAAAAAAATATCATCCACATTATCCTGTGGGCTAAGTTGTGAAAAATAAGTTGTAAAAACTAATTTTTTCGAAAAAATGAGTTATGACAAATTTTAAGTCAACCAGTTTGGAAAAGTTGGGAAAAATGAGGTTCTGAAATGAAAATTTTCAAAGAAAAGAAAAAAAACAGAGTTTTTATTAAATTTTTTTTTGAGAGGCAGCGACTTGATTTTGAATGCATTTTTTCTAACCTTATTTTTTCGTGCGAAAAATGATGTATGAGAATTCATCAACACCGTTAGTAAAAAGTTGAGAAAAATGAGTTGAAATTAAAAAATTTCGAAGAAATCCAAATATAAAATCTAATATATAGAATTTTTCAAAATGGGTAACGATCCATTGGCCAATCTTAATATAGAAATTTTTCCTTTTGTTATTTATGACTAAAGGATTGTGATTTTTTTTTTCAAAAAATGATTTAAAGGCTGCGTAAAATTGACCTTTAAAGTCCTCGGGTTTTTATGGGAGTTAAAAATATGCGTATCGAAACAATAAATAAGCTGACTCGAAAGCGAAGGGTTGTCTGCGAAGGAGATTTTAATTTGCAACGTTATTGGATGTACCACCAGACCGACATTAACCGGTAAAGTAATAACTTCCGGTACCGAAAAGTGATATTTCAATGATTTGAATGACCAAAAATGCATCAATTATCGGTTTTCCTAAGATGTAATAAAAACAAGGAGTCAAAAAGTGATCGCATGGTGGCGATAAGAGCGGGGTTTATATCATGTGCGAAAATATTCTCTTTCGGGTTTTTAAATCAAAGTAACTAGCGCCACCTTGCGTCACTTTGAACTCTTGTTCCACAATATCGTCTCAGGTAACACTGGTAATTGGTGCATCTTTTTGGTATATTCAAATCTTTGAAATATTACAAGGTACCGGGAAGCTATAGCTCACGCGTAAGTTTGACTCAGCCGGTAAAACCGATAACATTACATAAAATACTCCTGAAAAAACCCTTCGCTTTCGAGTCAATAATTTTATTTTGAAAACGCGCTTTTTTAACGCACTATGAGAACCCCGGGGACTCTGTGGGTGGCCCTGGCAATTTTCACATTGTGAGGCCTTCCGTACGGCAAAACTGATTAAGAGAATCATCAGATGGAAAACTAGATTTGAAAGATCTATTCTTCGTCTCGCATTTTATTTGAAATTTAGGTGCCACTTCATCAACCTCTGGTTAACCAGCGGGTTAAACACGTGTTCTTCAGTTATAAAAAAAGGGATCCTAAAGCTAAAATTTTGAAATTTTAAGGTTTCGTGAAAATCTTTGAAAATTGTCTGAATTTTAGTTTTTTAGTTTTTCTTGGATTTTTTCCTCAAAAGCCCAGAAATTGCCTAAATGTCACGAAAACAAGAGCAAATTTCGTTGTTTTGATACAAGACTTTTTCATGGAAATGATATCAAGGTCCACCTATTGGAAATATAGAAGGCTCATTTGGTCAACAAATGGTTTTGGAAGTCTTTTTTATTATTTTCCCCGGGGCCTGATTGGCTGTGAATGGACACAACAAAAGTTGCGCAAAATCGCACAATTTTGAACATAAAGTGAATATTCGAAAAAAAAGACCATCAAAAGACTCCTTGGAGATCATTTCTGGACAACGATATCAGCAAAGCTATGAATCTGATTTTGGACCAACAAGGTGCGATCAAAAACTGTATATATTTCCATAAAATTCTCTGTGTTCATAATCGGACCATAGTTAATTAATGTTTCAGTAAATCATACTCAAGGAATCTTTTGATTTGATTAAATTTTCGAACTTTCACTTTGTGTTGAAATTTGGCTTGCGCATTTTAAACCATTCACAGCTAACGACCAAACATCGAAAAAGTAAATTCTTAACCATAATTGTTTGACCCGACTAAGCTTCTCATATCCAAGAAGTGACATTTTTATGATTTCCACTGAAAAAGCCTTAATCAAAACCATCGGAAGAAAACGCCCTTTGTTTCACTGAAATTTGTGTCATCTCGAATAAATTCCTGCCTAATAGGTCGATAATCGAAAAAACAACTCCTACACACTTAAACATTTCAGGTATTTCAAATATTTTCAAAAAACCTTAAAAAATTTAACAATTTTCAGCTTAGGGTCCTTGTTTCTTTAAAAAAAAACTGAGCTGACACATGGTTTTAACCGCCGGTTAACCAATGTTTTAATGGGATGAAGTTAGTAAAAATTTAAATTGAATCGTCTACTTAAGAAGCTCCTCTCGCACCATTAAACCTTTTTTTTTTAAATCTTAAACTGTTTTCTAAAAACCGTTTTTTTTTTATCTTAAACTGTTTTTTTCTAAAACCGTTTTTTCAGACATAAAATGAATAAAAAGGAAATTTGAAATAATAAAAAATAACCAAAAATACAGGATTTGAATCCCCATTGTCAACATGATCCGTACGACTCACGTACACTTCTCAACCAATCGGCCAGTGTTAGAAACAGCTAATTTTCATATATAAACTTGTTTTGACCTTATATCCTAGTTTTATAACATTTAATACAATTTCAGCTTCAATTAATAACCGATTTTATTACCGATTATAAGAGAAATATTTATTTTCCTACGACTTGATGGCACACCAATCAAATTTTTATTGAACATTTTTGTTTTTTTTGAGGTCAGTTAACCCTAAAGAACAAAATATTGTTGAATCGGGAATCTTTTGTTCAAAAGTCCTTAGACATTTGATAAGCTTCCAAAAAGAAAATAGGTTAAAAATTAGAGTCGCTCGACCCTTTTTCTGCGCATTCCACCGCCTAATCTAGGACTCAGTGGTAAATAACTGGTAGTATAACCCCAGATAAAAAGTAGCCAGCCCCTACTCACACAATTTAAAAAACTTGGTCAATTCTGCTCCAAATCAGATCAAACAAATATTTTTGAAAAGAATCGTTTTGAATTAATAAGTGATTTCATGCTGAAAAACAATTTCTTTGCGTTTAGCAACAAAAAACTTTTTTTGAAAAATACTCAAAATCTGGATGAAAATTTTTTTGTAACAACAAAAAGTCCTTCATTCGAGTCTAGGATAATGACGATTGAATAGTTGCTTTATTTTTCATTATCGAATAAATCAGTTTTATTTCTTATAATTATATGTCAAGAAATGATAAATGAGCACATTCCTAAATCCAAGTCAATTTATTTATATTTTTCACACAAAATTTTGAAAATCAAAAATCAGTTTTGGCAACACTTATTATTAAGATCCACAACCCCGCTTAATTACTTAATCCTCTTGAAAAAAATAATTTAATGAAGGTGTATTATTTTCTAAGCAATAACTGGAAATTTACTTTACCTAAAAATCCTCCATACAGTTCTTTCTGGTAAAAGTCAAAATGAAAGCTGTCAAAAAAAATTTTTCCAGTCTTTAAATTCATCCAAACGCACACATCTCTTCAATTCTATATAAATCGTGCCGAACTTCTTGCGGCTCTGTAACACATTTGCAGAGAATCACACCAATGCAGCCTTAAATTCTTGGATCTTCCAATGTGGATTCTTATTCTTTATAGATCAAATTGTATTATTTTTCATTATCTCGAATACTTGGTCAGCCTTGATATTTTTTAACAACATTATTCTGCTTCCAAAAAAATAAAATATTTGTAATTTTTCATTTTCTAGAAACACCAGTGGGGGCTCAATTTGAAACTCCAACGAACTCAAAGCCCGGGTTTTTATAGTAGCCTGTGGGAATTTAGCGAAGCTGATTCCTGTTTCAATTAATACTTCCGCCTTTTTTTGGCAGCATAAATTTTTGGGGTTGTGAGTCCACAATTTGGTTGACCAGGGAGTCGGCACAAATTTTCATCGGATCGGCTGGATCGATCAAAAAATCGAATCCGCGATCCATTTTTCTGAAAATTTTTCTGAACACCCCTGCTTGTGACACTCCCAAAACTTTTAAAAATATGTATATGTAGGTATTTAACAATTCTCAAATATTTTTAAATTGAATGTTGAATTCGTCTAGAAATCAACGTGAGTTAAAATTATATCAATAATACAGGGGGCCAATATCTGCCGAATTTTGCCGCAAAAACCCTGACGCATCGATTTCAACATTTTAGCTAGAAATTCGCTTATGCCAAGTATCGTCGAATGTGCCATGGGCGAATGTCGACTCAATATGCCGCGAATGCTCTTAGATTCATGTGGACTCGGCAAACGGCAGATTCTTTGAGAGTATTATGGTTCTCTAATTCAACTATTTCACGAACCTAGATCGGTCCATGATTCAGCGGAGATTGACCTTCCCAAATCTATTCTTTTCCAAGTTTTAATTCGATGGCGTTTTGGTGGAGTATTAAATTCCCTTACGGGCATTTTAATAATATTTATTTTATTCGAACCTAACTGTAAACTCCTTATAAAATCAAAAAAGGTGGGTGTTTTGACATAGGACGTAAGTCGAACGCCTACGCGTTTTTTTAATTTCTTGAACGAAAAAATTATTTTCGTTCCCATATCGCCGAATACGCCAATATCGCCGAATTTTTTCAGCCAATAAAACTTTTGGCGATATGTCCTCCCCTGTTATTATATCTAATTGAAAAATTTGCTCAATCTGCAGATTCAGTTGTATAGTCAGATTGCGCGTAAACCTTGCGAAATCAACCTATAGTTTCAAAACAAATTTCAAAAAATTTTTCATAAAGGCTAAAACAGATCTATTTTGTGAAAATTTCCTTAGAAGCGAAATGCATGCTTTGAAGCGAAGTCCAACAGATCTTAATTGGCATCTTCATAATTTATTTCGTGAGCCTAATCCAAGTCGATATTATAATATTTGTCTTGATCTTGAACAAATATTCAAGTTCAATTCTATCATAAGCTGGAATTAATCAGATCCTGACGCGCAAAGCACCAGTTTAAATCAACCATAGCTGTAATAGGAATCAAAAAGATGAACATATTTTTTTGACAACTATATCCCTTATCAACCCGTTTTGATTACAATCTAAGAGATGTGGGTTGAGGGATCTCAATCCTAGAACACTCCTGAAGACCGCATGCTCTAGCCACTCATGAAGGCCGCCTTTCTTCCTTTTCAGCCCACATCTTTAGGATTAATCAAAAAGTGCATTAAGGGGATAGATAGCGTTTCATTCAGCGTTCCGGAGCCTATTTGTATTATTACTGTATTATTAATCATTTTTTTAAATCAATCTCTAGAAACAGTGTTTTAGNAAAATTATGATTTTTGTGATAAATTAACCGAGATTTATCTTTGTAGGGCGGTTCAAAGCGAAAACTTTCTTAATAAAAATCCTGATAAATTTATTACGATAAATCCTATTTTTTTGTAAAAACTATCGGACAGACAATCCGCAAATTTAATTTGTTTTTTGGGTTTTTAATATTTTATAAAATACAATAAATATGACTCTAGAAATGATGCGCAAGTCAAAATCGGGATAAATTCGTTAAAGGTATATCCCTTTATCACTTTTTGGTTAGAATGCGTAGCAACAACGTTAAAATCACACGTGAAAAAAAAAAGTGGCTACGCATTCTAACCAATAAGTGATTAAGGGATATAGTACAGGGAGTTTCGAGATAAATTATATTTTTTATGATAGAAAAACTACATTTTTTCAAGCTTTCGATTTTATTCAATCATCGTCTGGAAGTGAGTAAAACTTTTTTTTTGGTTGACGAAAAGAATTTTCGCAAGTGTGACATCATTAAGGAGATATGAGTGTTTTGTTAAAACCGCTCAAAGTTGAGCCCTTTACAGGTTCTCGTAACTCCACACTTTTAACTTACTAGTACAAAAATTTTCAACCTTAATCAGAAACTTTCAGTCCGAGTAAAAATACGTCGTTACGTTTATTACCATCGTCATGAAGCGGTTGAATCCAAACATACCCAGGCGATCGGACTTTGAGCTCGAAATATAATATGGCATCATTTTCATCTTGAAAATATCCAGTTTCAAGTTGAAGTTTTTGAAAGTCAAAATTGGGGTCTGAATGCTTATTAATAAGTTTTGTTGAAAATACTATTAAGAAGTTATAATGCTTTGAGAGGGTTGTTGTTGTTGTAGAGCAGGCACGGAAAATATATGATTCTGAGGCTTTTCAAAATATTCGAACCTTGTTTCGAAAAAAAATTTTCCGGTCCCTCAATTTTTTTCCCTTCTCTATCCCTGGGCTTGTCTGAATTTCGATTCCCTTTCTTCCCTTTTCCTAGCCTAGATCGGGCTGCCTGGTGTAGAATGGCGAAATTGCTAGAAACAATGCCATGCAGGGCAGAGTATCAAATGGAACGGAACAAAACAATTTTTCTCAGAATTCTCATATCAATTAAATTACAGATCTAATAAATTGGCTGCCTCTACTGTTCTTGAAGGTGCAATTATGAGATAAATTTTCAAAATTGGCGATCCGAAGTACATAAAATAACAAAAAAATAAGACAAGAGTAGTTACGAGTTTTAAGTTCTGTTGAATTATAGAGCCAAGAAAAACAATTATTTACTCGAGCATTTTTCATAGCTAATAGAAATAATTAAATTATTAAGTTTTTCATATTTCTTAAAAACCTTTACAATTATAAATGCATTTTAATTTTTAATATTATAATAGAAATAAAGTACATCCATACCTTAATATCCTATATTTTTTTAAAAATATATCAATAAAAATAGCTTATAGATAATTTAAACCAAAACGGAACGTTTGGAAAACGGAACGAAGGCCGGGAACGGAACCGCGGAACGAAAGGTCGCGGAAGTGGAAACGCGAACGCAAAAAAATAAACGGAACGCGTTCTATTTGATATTCTGATGCAGGGGTCGGCACATCTGAAAAAATTTTGGATCGGATTGGGATCGATCGTCGCCTTAATTTTTTTTGGATCGGATCGGTCGCCTCAAATTTTTTTTCGGTCGCCTCAATCGGATCGGTCGCCTTTTGAAAGATTGGAATCGGATCGGAAACCGATCCGATCCACCGATCCGATTCCATCCCAATTGTGCCGCACCAGATGCCAAAAACTCTTCGGCTAGATTGAAAGAGTCGATAATGGGCAGATATAAATAAATGATAAAAACAATATAAAGGACCACAAAGCAATCTAATCTTGACTGATTGTAAACTATTTTGTTTATTATCTAGACTAGGGTGGGAATGGCAAATTCAAAGTCTTTGGTGGTTTTTCTGTTTCCAAATATTCGATAGGGATTTTAACGCTGAGTTTTATGCAAATTTCAAAAAAAATTTAAATTGACCCAAAGTCCCGTATATTTCGAATTGAAAATTTGAAAAATCACTGAAAATCAGGTTTTTATAGAAAATTTTTTTAAATAGGCGGCGACTCTAATTTGAATGCATTTTTTCGAACTTCTTTTAAAAAAAAATCATGCAAAAAAAATTTCAGTCATCTTATCCTGAGGCGAAGTTGTGAAAAATAAGTTTAAAATTCAAAATATTCAAGAAAAATATATAAAAAAATTCAGGTTTTTATTGAAATTTTTTTTTGAGAGGCGGCGACTCTGATTTGAATGCATTTTTTTTAACTAATTTTTTCGAAAAAATGATGTATGACAATTTTAAGTCATCAACCATTTTAGAAAAGTTGGGAAAAATGAGTTTGAAATGAAAATTTTCAAGAAAAATAAAAAAAATCAGGTTTTTATTAAATTTTTTTTTGAGAGGCAGCGACTCTGATTTGAATGCATTTTTTCTAACTTATTTTTTCGCAAAAATGATGTATGAGAAATTCATCAACCCGTTAGTAAAAGTTGAGAAAAATGAGTTTGAAATTAAAAAATTTCAAGAAAAATCCAAATATAAATCTAATATATAAATTTTTAAAATGGGTAACGATTCCATTGGCCAATCTTATAAAGAATTTTCCTTTTGTTATTTTATGACTAGGGATTTTGATTTTTTTTTCAAAAAATGATTTTAAGGTGCGGAAATTGACCTTTAAGTCCTCGGGTTTTAATGGGAGTTAAAATAGCGGTATCGAAAATAAAATAACCTGACTCGAAAGCGAAGGGTTGTCTTGAGGAGATTTTAATTTGCAACGTTATTGGATGTACCACCAGACCGACATTAACCGGTAGAGTATAACTTCCGGTACCGAAAGTGATATTTCAATGATTTGAATGAACCAAAAGATGCACAATTATCGGTTTTCCTAAGACTGTAATAAAAACAAGGAGTCAAAAGTGATCGCATGGTGGCGATAGACGGGGGTTTATATCATGCGAAAATATCTCTTTCGGTTTTTAATCAAAGTATAATAGCGCCACCTTGCGGTCACTTTTAACTCCTAGTTCACAATATCGTCTCCAGGAAACTGGTAATTGTGCATCTTTTGGTATATTCAAATCATTGAAATATTACAGGTACCGGAAGCTATACTTACCGGTTAAGTTTGACCAGCCGGTACAACCGATAACATTACATGAAAATACCTCTGAAAAAAACCCTTCGCTTTCGAGTCAATTAATTTTATTTTTCAAACCGCTGTTTTAACGCCTATGAGAACCCGGGGACTTAGGTGGGTGGCCCTGGCAAATTTTTACATTTGTGAGGCTTCGTACGGCAAAACTGATTAAGAAGAATCATTAGATGGAAAAATAGATTTGAAAGATCTATTCTCGATCTCGCGATTCTATTTGAAATTTAGGTGTCACTTTCATCAACCATCTGGTTAACCGCGGTTAAACACGTGTTCTTCAGTTATTAAAAAAAGGGATCCTAAAGCTTAAATTAGAAATTTTTAAGGTTTCGTGGAAATCTCTGAAATTGTCTGAATTTTAGTTTTTAGGTTTTTCTTGGATTTTTTCCTCAGAAGCCAGAAATTGCCTAAAATGTCACAAAAAAGAGCATTTTTCGTTGTTTTGATACAAGACTTTTTCAGTGGGAATGATATAAATGTCACTATTGGAATATAAGAAGCTCATTTGGTCAACAATATGGTTTTGGAAGTCCTTTTTTATATTTCGGCCTGATTGGCTGTGAATGGACAAAAAAGTGCGCGAAATCCACAATTTTGAACATAAAAGGGAATATTCGAAAAAAAATGCCATCAAAAGATTCCTTGGGAATGATTTTCTGGAAACGATATCAGCAACTATGATCTGATTTTGACCACAAACGGTGCGATCAAAACTGTATATATTTTATAGAATTCGCTGTGTTCATAATCGGACCATTGTTACTTATATTGTTTCCAGTAAATCATACTCAAGGAATCTTTTGATTTGATTTGAATTTTCGAACTTTCACTTTTGTGTTCGAAATTTTGGATTTTGCGCATTTTTTCCCATTCACAGCCAATCAAGCCAAAATCCGAAAAAGTAATTCTTAACCATATTCTTGACCCGATAAGCTTCTCATATTCAAAAAGTGACATTTTTATGATTTCCACTGAAAAAGCCTTAATCAAAACATCGGAAAAAACGCCCTTTTTC
Organism: Oikopleura vanhoeffeni; assembly: GCA_004367855.1. NCBI lineage: Eukaryota > Metazoa > Chordata > Appendicularia > Copelata > Oikopleuridae > Oikopleura > Oikopleura vanhoeffeni. Next base: position 319,210 of record SCLH01001125.1, on the reverse strand, counting down.
ATGAAATTTTGTGTCATTCGAATAAATTCCTGGCTACTAGGTCGAAAATCGAAAAAAACAACTCCTACACACTAAAATTCAGGTAATTTCAAATATTTTCAAAAACCTTAAAAATTTACAATTTCAGCTTTAGGATCCTTGTTTCTTTAAAAAAAAAGCTGAGAGACACATGTTTAACCGCGGTTCACCAGATGTTTGATGGGAGAAGTAGTCAAAATTTAAATTGAATCGTTACTTAAAAGTCACGTCTCGCACCATTAAACCGTTTTTTTTTAAATCTTAAACTGTTTTTTTCTAAAATTGTTTTTTTTTATAAATCTTAAACTGTTTTTTTCTAAAACCGTTTTTTCAAGACATAAATGATGAAAAAGGAAATTTGAAATAATAAAAAATAACCAAAATAAGGGTTTTGATCCCCATGTCACAGGATCTGGTACCACTCACGTTACCTCTCAACCAATCGGCCAGTTGTTAGAACAAGCAAATTTTTCATATATAAACTTGTTGGCCTTATATCCTAGTTTTATAACATTTAATACAATTTCAGCTTCAATTAATAACCGATTTTTACCGATTATTAAGAGAAATATTTATTTTCTACCACTTGATGGCACCCAATCAAATTTTTAAATTGACATTTTTCTTTTTTTTTTGAGGTCAGTTAACCCTAAGAACAAAATATTGTTGATATCGGGAATCTTTAAAAAATAGAGAAAAATCGATTTTTCGACTTTTGGGGATACAAAAAATCCAATTCCCCCAGGTTTTTGCAAAAAAGTTTTTGTTCAAAAGTCTTAGAATTTGATAAGCTTTCCAAAAAAATAGGTTAAAATTAGAGTCGCCGACCTTTTTTCTGCCATTCCCACCCTAATCTAGACTCAGTGGTAAATAACTGGTAATATAACCCCAGATTAAAAAAGTACCATACTCACACAATTGTAAAAAAACTTGGTCAATTCTGCTCCAAATCAGATCAAAGAAATATTTTTTGAAAGAATGTTTTGAATTAATAGTGATTTCATGCTGAAAAACAATTTCTTTGGAGTTTAGCAGCAGAAAAACTTTTTTTGAAAAATACTCAAAATCTGGATAAAATTTTTTTTGTAACAACAGAAGTCTTCAATTCGAGTCTAGGATAATGAAGATTGATTTGCTTTATTTTTCATTATCGAAAAATCAGTTTTATTTTCTTACAAATTATCTGTCAAGAATGATAAATGAGCACATTCCCTAATCCAATCAATTATTTGATATTTTTCACACAAAATTTTGAAAATCAAAATCAGTTTTGCAACATTTTTATTATTAAGATCCACAACCCCCTTCAATTACATTAATCCTCTTGAAAAAATAATTTAATGAAGGGTGTATTATTTTCTAAGCAATAACTGGAAATTTGATTTACCTAAAAATCCTCCATAAGTTCTTTCTGGTAAAAGTCCAAATGAAAAGCTGTCAAAAAATTTCATCCAGTCTTTTAAATTCATCCAAAACGCACCATCATCTTCAATTTCTAATAAATCGTGCCGAACTTCTCGCGGTACTGTTAACCATTTTGCAGAAGAATCACACCAATCGCCTTTAAATTCTTTGGATCTCCCATGTGGATTCCTTATTCTTATGAGATCAATTGTATTATTTTCATTATCTCGAATACTTGTCAGCCTTTGATATTTTTAACAAATTATTCTTCCAAAAAAATAAAATATTTAGTAATTTTTCATTTTCTAAACACCAGTGGGGGCTCAATTTGAAACTCCAACGAACTCAAGCCGGGTTTTTATAGTAGCCTGTAGGGAATTTAGTCGAAGCTGATTCCTGTTTCATTAATACTTTCCCTGTTTTTTGGCAGCATAAAATTTTTTGGGGTTGTGAGTCACAACTTGTGACCAGGGGTTGGCACAATTTGATCGGATCGGTTGGATCGGATTAGAAAAATCGATCCGATCCAATTTTTCTGAAAATTTTTCTGAACGACCCCTGCTTGTGACAACTCCAAAAACTTTTAAAAATATTTATTAGGTGTTTTACAATTCTCAAGTATTTTTAAATTGAATGTTTGAATTCTCGTCTAGACATCACGTGAGTTAAAATTATATCAATCAATACAAGGGGGCCAAATATCGCCGAATTTGCCGAAAAAACCTACGCAATTTCACAATTTTTAGCTAAAATTGATCTTATGCCAATATCGCCGAATGTGCCAATATCGTCGAATTTGCCGAAATAGCCGAAATTTTTTGAGATTTATGTCTCAAATCACTTTCGACCGACGTCATTTTTGGGATTGACCTTCCCAAATCTATTCTTTTCAGGTTTAATTCGATGGCGTTTGGTGGAGTATTAAATTCTACGCATTTTAATGATTTATTTTATTCGAACCTACTGTTAAACTTCTTATAAAATCAAAAAAAATGTTTGACATAGGACGTTAAGTCGAACGCCTACGCGTTTTTTTTATTTTTGAACGAAAAATTATTTTCGTTCTCATATCGCCGAATAAGCCAATATCGCCGAATTTTTCAGCCAAAAAACTTTTGGCGATATTGCCCCCCCCCCTGTTTATTATATCTAATGAAAAATTTGCCAATCTGCAGATCAGTTGTATAGTCAGATTGCGCGTAAACTTGCAAATCAAGCCTATAGTTCAAACAAATTTCAAAAAAAATTTCATAAGCCTAAAACAGATCTATTTTGTGAAAATTTCCTTAGAAGCGAATATGCATGCTTTGAACGAAGTCCAACAGATCTTAATTGAGCATCTTCATTTTTATTTCGTGAGCCTATACCAGTCGATATTATAATATTTTCTTGATTCTTGAACAAATATTCGAAGTTCATTCTATCATAACCTGGAATTAAATCAGATCTGACCGCAAAAGCACCAGTTAAATCAACCATAGCTGTAATAGGAATAAAAAAGCATGAACATATTTTTTTGACAATATATCCCTTTATCACCTTTTGATTAATCGAAGAGATGTGGATTGAGGGAGCCAATCCTAACACTCCTAAGACCCCTTCTAGCCACTCATGAGGCCGCTTTCTCTTCTTTTCAGCCCACATCTATTAGATGATTCAAAAAGTGATAAGGGGATATAGCGTTTTATTCAGCGTTTCGGAGCCTTATTTGTATTATTACTGTATTTATTATCATTTTTTTTAATCATCTCTAGAAAACAGTGTTTATGTTATTTAATTAAAAATATTTGTTTTAAAAAAAATCAGTACGGAATAAACATTGTATGCAAAGGATTCGCCAACATAATTTTATTTAAATTTTGTATTTATCCTGTTCCGACACTTTTATTTCAGTACTTGAAGAAGATGAAAATCGAAAATTAGAACACTTATAAAAAGGCCATATTTTGCCGGTCCTATATCCCCTTATCACCTTTTGGTTAGAATGCGTAGCCATTGAGAATTTGCTTGAGCAAACTGAAGTCGGAGTGAATGTCGTAGAAGAATCCTTAGTCTCAAAAATCTGAGTAAATTGATCGAGAGTGATCAAGTCAGCGCGTAGGTTAGATTGAGGAAAGTTCCAGTTCAGCGCGCTGCCCCCTCTAGGGGCTTAGTCGAGAAAAATATTTGAAAGAGAAAGACTCTTTCTGAAAGAGCCTGGCTAACAATATAAATGCGTAATAGCATTTTTATTCATCTTTAGCTCATAAATTTTATTCAAATGTTCAAATCGTCGCTTTCTATTTGTAACTTTAAGAAAGCTTATTAATGTCTTAAATGAATTTTAATTAAATTTGCAACCACAAAAAATCGGAATTCTGAGCTAGCTATTTTGAGCCCAATAACAAAAATGAGTTTTAATAACTTTGAAAGAAAAGCTGGTAATAAGAAAAAAAATAGATATTTCTTGTAGATTACATGGGTCGTTTCCGTAGTACTGGCCAATTTCCACCCTATTGCTAGCTTTTAATGCTAGGAATCTTTTTTCGATACAGTATAAGAAGCTCGCTTGATTTTTAAAGGATTTGGTGAACATTGTAAATGCAAGCTCCTTAAAAAGTAACCGCAAGCCATGAAACGCAGTGGGCAACTTTTAGTACAAAACGACTCAAGTTTGTGATCTTAACTTTGCAGTTTGTAGTGACGAACTAGGCCGAAGAGAAAAAACTCAGTGTTTTTGAGGAGGAAATTTCAATAATGCAGAATATTACAAAAAATGTTTCAAGATCAATTTTTTCTCGCCTAAGAGCCCTT
>SCLH01001125.1:289754-306065 GCA_004367855.1 Oikopleura vanhoeffeni | reverse complement strand
AAAGGGACGAACCATTTTACATTTCAGATAATCTTATTTATTTTTTGTTGTTCTACAATTGTTGGTACCTATGTTAAGTTTTTGTCTTTTTATAAATATTTTTATAAATAGTTAATTTTTATAGATAGTAATTTCTTTAAATAGTTAACATTTCACTAAAGTTGACTTCGCTACTTGAAACTAAAGCTATTCATCAAAATATCGATTTTGTTAATAAAACCCCGTTTTTTGTTTCACTCAAACCGACATCATTTCAATATTTGTGGATTCGCTACTTGAAACTCACGCGGTACCAAAACGGTTTTTTTCATGATGTCATTGCATTTTTGAAATTATCATTTGGCGAAAAAAAATAATTTTAGATTCTACTTATGATTGTTGAATTTCTAACCATTTAGCTTGAATCTAGTCAAATTTTGATTTCTAGAACTTTTTGTTCAGGTTATTTTAAGTTCAAAATCTTCAATTTATCCATTTTACGTTTTATCCATTTTACTAGCGACCCAAAAAAGTCAACCTAAATTATATTCTCTGATATGTGAAATAAAATAGGTTTGCCGAATGGCGTTCGGAGTTAAGGGGCAGGCTTTCAAAAGAGATGGCTTTTATCCTCTTTTTTATCCCTTTTTATAGCAAAAAATTTTGGGAAAGCGATGGAAAATAGCCAAAGGGATGGTTTTTTTGGAAGCCTGGTTAAGGGTGTGGATGTCGCAGATTTTTACAGTTTACGAAGCTATTTTTGGATAAACTAGCAGAGTTGATATCCCAAAAACTTTTGCAACTTGAAGAACAACACTTCACGGTGATTTGTAAATTAACAGTAATCGATACAACCCACCTACGCCTACACCTACCGCTTTTTAAAAGCCTCCTAAAAAAACACTTCCAATACGCATTTTCTCCTTTCAATTTTCACCATTTTTTATTATTTTTTTGTGTCAGGCTCAGAGAAGCCTCACACATAATGCAAAAAGCGCCTTTTCTCGAAATTTTGGCTTTTGGCGGCCGAAAAACGAAAACAACAATTATTGATTCTTTAGATGTATAATTGAAAGTGCGCTAATTTGTTTTCTTTTGGCGCTACAAGTTAAAAATTCCACCAAAATCCTTAAACAATGTTTGAAATTACGAAAAAATAAGGATTTTGAAAGGCAGTCAATTTTTTTGGTCTTCTAAATTTTGTCAAAAATACAAAATGAAAAAGTTGACATGGACTCCAAGAGACGCCAAATCAAAATTTCAAGAAAAACTCTTTTATGTTTTGTCAAACAAGGCCTGTGCTTTCAGATGCATTATGAGACAAAACTGCATCTTCTAAACTGGTGGAGGAGATAGCTTTTGCCTGAGCCTCTCAAACTGACCGATTCAAAAATTTAACTTTTTGTTTTTTCGTTTTTTTTCCGCCAAAAGCAAAATTCCGAGTAAATGACAATAATGCATCATGTATGAGGCTTTTTTGGAGCCCGATAAAAAAAATAATGAAAAACGGTGAAAATTGACGGAGAAAATGCGTATACAGCGATTTTTTAGGAGTATTTTTAAAAGCGTAGGTGTCGGCGTAGGTAGGATTGTATCAGATTACTGTTAAATCACAATTCACCGTGAAGAGTTGTTCTTCAAGATGCGCAAGGTTTTGGGATATCAGCTCTGCTAGTTTATCCAAAAATAGCTTCGTAAACTGTAAAAATCAGCGACACCCACACCCTTAAGGGGGTTGTATAGGCTGGAAAGGCTTTTTTGAAGGCTCATAAGTTATGAGTCATAACATTTTATTCCTTTATAACAATCTTATAAAAATCTCAGGAATAGTAATTCAAAATCTCTGAAACTCATTTTACTTCTAATTTTTTTTATANAGAGGGTCGCTGGAGTGGGACCCATTTCTTCACAAAATCTGGCACAAATTGCAGGATAAAATTAAGTTTTGAATTTTTTAAATGTTTTTCCATTCTTTTCAAATTTGTCTCTTTCGAGATACGGTATTCTGTCACATTGATATAATTTTTTAACAACGGTTTTTGCAAGTGAGCGACTTCAATTTAAAACCAAAAATTTAAAGTCGTTTTTAAGATTTCAAAGAAGACTTCAAGACGAGATTTTATTTTCACAGCCTGAGTTTTTCACTATCTTTTTGGCTCAGACTTTTGTCTGTTCTACTCACCGACGAACAAAAATGACAATAACAAAAACTCAGGCTGTATACCATAACAGTGTAACTATAACAGTGTATAAAAGATAAACATAACAAAGTTTTTATATTTTAGAACATTTTGGTCCAGATGACAAATTTTTTTTTTTGTTGAAACGTTAATATTGGAAAGATTTTTTAACAAGGCTATTTCTTATGTTTAATTCCACAAACAACTTAATAGTGTGTAATGGCCCAATGTGCATGGAAGAGTTAATTATGTAATTTCTCATTATCAAATTTCAGTTATTTGAAAGCAAAGTATATTTTTTATATCGAAAGCCGCAAATTCATTATAGATCCGGAAGATCAATTACGAAAGTAGTTTTTCTGAGCGCAGGGTGGTCCGCTTAATAATTCGCTAAAGCCCATTTCGCCGCTTGTCATTACTGTAGCCGAGAAACACTTATAATTTTTCAATCGCATTTCATTCAAGCACTTATTTCGAGAAACATACAGTAAACTCATATTTTCTCTTTGAATCTCTGCTTTGAAGAAGGGCATTTATACGATGAACACATAAACATGTCCAATTCAGGGGAGGGCAAACATTTGACCTCACCATATCCTTCGTCACCTTAGTGAATTCAGGGATATAATAAACAAGGGTGCTTAATATTGGAGCGCATAAGTTAATTGGTGCGTTATCGCTAAATAAATCACTAACCCAATCACTTAGACAACATAAGTTGGGATTTGAAGCACGCAACTATTAGAGGTTACCGCTAATTTCTCAAGATCTCACTGAGGTTTGTAAAAAGGATATGTAACATATGCAATATGTTCAACAAAATTAGGATGGTAATAACAAATTAATTTATCAACTAATGTTGAAAATGAAGACCATTTTTAATAAGTTGTATCGGGAACTGGAATACGGTTTTTTTCGCAATTTAGTTTTATCCCTTCGAAATCATCAATTGCTCAGATGTTCCTCAATCGTATCCAGACAGTTATAAAGTTATCAATCTTTCTTCGATCCGACATCAGGTTTTCTTAAATTTTAGCAATTTAAGGGGTGGTGTTCAGTGATTTTTTGGATTTTCGGAGGCTTCGTACGGCTGGACGCGATTAAGATGAGACATTTCTGAGGAAGTCCAAATGAAAGATCTTATTCCTTAAATCTCGAGATTCCATTTGACAGTTACCGTACCACTTTCGACCAACCATCTGCTTAACCGCGCCCGGTTAAACACACGCGTCCCTCAGCGTTTTCAACGAAACAAGGATCCTAGGGCTTACATCGGAAAATTTTTGATATTTCGTGAAGTCTGGTGAAATGTCTGAATTTTAACTTGCAGGAGCTATTTTTGTCGATTTTGGCCTTCATGGGCCAGCAATCGGGTCGAAGATGACGAAAAATGGCAAATTTTTTTGTGAGACAATTTGTCTAGGGCTTTTTTCTGTAGAAAAGCTAGACATGCATTTTTGGAATTAAAGAGCCTCACTGTATCCCGAAGGAGTTGTCAAGGAGCTGTTTTTTTTCTTAATTCAATCCTATAGGCTGTCAATCGGGGAAAAAGTTGCAGCGAAATCGACAGATTTTGAACCATAAAATAAAATTAGAAAATTTAAAATGCCAACCTACAGAATTCCTTATATACGATCTTTCTGCAAACGGATATAAGCCAACTTGGTCCATTTTCAATACAAACAGTGCTAGAGAGCAAAACGAATATTTATAAGAAAACCTATTTTTTCTAGAATCCGCTGTGGTTGAAAATGAGACCATAGTTGCTAATATCGTTTTCAATAAAATCGTATACAAGGAATCTTTGATGGCAATGCAAATTGTCTAATTTTAACTTTATGTTCAAAAATTGGCGACTTCGCGCAACTATTTTTACTGATGACGGCCTCTAGGAATCTAAACTCAAAAACAGCTCTGAACACACCTTCGGGATACATTGAGGCTCTTATATTCCCAAACATGGCATTTCTAGCTTTTCTAAACAGAAAAAAGCCTTTAGACAAACATGTTGCAAAAATGCAATTTTTTCGTCACCTCGACCGGCGAAACAAATAGCTCCTGGAAGTTAAAATTCAAACATTTACCAAAGACTGTCAGGTGCGATTTGGTAATTGCGCTATAATCGAGGACCGTAACAATGGTAGACAAAAGTGGCTCTTCAAGCTAGTAACGCTGGTCCAGTCATTCTGAATTCTAAGAATGGTTAATCCGATAGGAATAACTGTGGGTACAGTTACTCAGCGAGTACGGGACACTCTTGAACTCGATCAAAGGCTGGTCACGCAAATAGTGAGCAAACCGGTGACCAATCCGTTACACTGAGCATTCGAATATCGTATACAAACACAAAACAAGTGGGCTCATGACGCTTGAAAATGTAGTAATTTGATTCGATTATAAGGCCTTTGTACCAATAATCACACATTCAGGACCTACCTCTGAGAAGGTCACGAACTAAAAAATGATACCCAACTTTGTAATCACCGGACGATTCCCCGGTCGAATCTAAAGGGAGGTGGTCAGGTGCGATTCAGGTCAAGGCGACTAATTCGCGCTATAATTCGAGAATCCGACCTAGCAATTATCAGGCAATATATGGTGTAGTTGGTTATACACACTCAAAATCATGATAAGAGCCGCGGGTTCACAGCCCCGACTTGTCTATTCGCTCCTTTTCAGGTCATCTCGACTAACAGACTTCCACGAAATATCCAAAAATTTCCGATGTAAGCCCTAGGATCCTTGTTTCGCTTGAAAAGCTGAGGGACGTTGTTTTAACCGCAGTTACAGGATAGATCTTTCATTTGTTACTCCTCAGAAATGTCTGCATCTTCAATCGTTCAAGCCGTACCGAAGGCTCCTAATCCGCAACAATCACTACACCACCCCTTTATTTCATAAATCCATCACAAACTGTTTTTCCCTCTCTTTCAAAATGTTCCGACAGATTTTGTTGTGAAAAATGAGAAAAAATGATTGAAACTTTTCAATCTTTAAAAAAATTTTTCTGACGCCAATTCATTAATTTCCTACGATTCGCTCCTGGGCAAGCATTTAAGAGAAAAATGGGCGTTGTACTCAACTAATGCAGATTTTATCCGCTGAGTGCTCTCATATATGGAAGCAATAACTTTGAATCACGATGAGGTCATAATTTTTAGTACATTCGTCAGATTAGCACAATTCACAGGGGGAGTCCGATCTTGCCGAATTTACCAATATCGGCGTAAATTGCGTTTTGAGCTTTCCAGGTTTTTATTACAAAGGTTCTGATGTTTTATCATTGCATTTGTTGGAGACTTAATTTATACACAATTTTGATAATTTATAAAATTTAAACAATATTGTAAAAAATTAAAACTTTCTCTGCCACACAACATTTATTCACCTCTAGACTTTTGAAATCTTTAAAGTCTTGAACACTCTAACTTATTTCTTTCAAAAACTTGATAATGGGCATCCTGCGAAACATTGTTTTAGAATAAAGATATAAATTATTGAAACACCTTATAAATTGAAAAAACTTTCCAAATTATAAATAAATTTCGAACGCTTCACCCGTTTTCATTTTGAACCAAAACACCTTCATTTTTTCTGGTCCCGACATTCGCTGAAAATGCCTATATCGCCGACTTGTTTTGGCAGCCACAACTTTTCGGCGAATCTTGAGCCTTCCCTTGTTCTTAAATTAAACGAAGAGTGAAATGCTCTTAATTAATCAGCTTTTTTCTCTGAACACAATATCAAATGACGATCGATGACTTTCATGCGTGCAAAATTTATCTAGAAATTCGGAAAAGAAATTCTGCCTTGGGTTTTCAATTACAAGCAACCGATTCTGAAAAGTTTATCGAGCTAAATAAAGTGGCGACCCACGATCCATGAAAACATACTCAACACGTTTCTTCATATTATTTAAAATTAAATTTCAAGCCTTTCAAATAAACCTTTGATGATAATTTTCCATTTTTTCTGAGACAGTTTCGCTGCGCAAGATTCAGAAAGCTCATTATTGTTCACTTCAGAACCAGTCCATCTAAATGAAGTATTTAAATTATTTTGTAGTCACGTTCTGTTTTATTTAAACATCTTCTTCATCCTGCAAAAATTTTCACTAAAAAACAGGACATTAAAAGCAATTGCTGAACTCAGCATGGTGAAATAAATAAGATAATTAATCAGAATATAAACCAGTTTTTTTAACATGCAAACATCGTAAAAAAATACTTTTGCCGTCGTCAATTTGAAATATTCGACTCCACTTACCTGCGAAATGTCCACTGTGAGGTCGCGAATCTATTTTAACTTCGTACGTTACCATTTTTATAGGTTTATTTTAAATAAATAAGGCGCTATTTATAATGTTTTATTTCGAAACGAGTTTTTGGCAAAAAATTGCTTAAACTTTCTGATTTTTAAAGATTTCTGGATTTAACAAATTAAAATTTGAGTTTTTTTCACCATTTGTAAAATTACAATTTTGTAATCCTGCGAAATCAAATCGAGATTTCCGTAGTTTATCTAAAAACCTTTGACTTCGCTATAAAAAACCTCAGATCAGTTTGTATAGGGGTTATCTCCGGGAGTCGATAGTCAAATGTATAAGAAAGTGAAATGTATTAATTTGGTCGAAATGGTATAAAAAAAATAAGTAAATGAAATAAATTTTACTCAACTTACAAAAACGTGAAATGTATAAAACGGGCAAATGTATAAATTTTGTTTAAATGTATAAAAAATCGTGAACATGTATAAAAAATTGGATTAATTTGGGTTCAGAAAGCGCGACTCAATTTGTAAAAAGTAGATAGAAAATTTTTGACCACCTCTTACTTTTTGGTGTTTTTAGAACTGAAAAAAATCTTGCATATCAAAGCAGTTGTAATTTCAAGGCATTTTTATAATGAGAGACAAATTTTTAGGACCACCACAAATCAGTTTTTTACGAATAATTTTATGTCCCAGACCACAAGAAAATTTATAAAAACTTAGACACTTTCAGACAGGAACCATAACAACCTTTTTTAACGACCGGGAAAATCCTGTCTGAAAAAAATGCCAGACAACTGGTAAAGCACGCGGAAACTGTATATTTTTAAAAAATAACTTTCTCGATGCTTTGTTTGGTAGGCACTTAAATTGGTTGGCTTTTCCACCTACGCATTTCCATACCAAAAGAAAATCGAAGAAAAAAGTCGGGTCGATAGTAAAATTGGCATAAAACGTGAAAATGGATAAAACGTAAAAATGGATACCTTTGAGAATTTTGAACTTTTAAACCGGCAAGAACAAGAAGCTCTATAGACATAAATTCCATATTTTTTTGCCGAATCACCTATTTAGATTGAAATTCTCTCAAACAAACTACTTATTTTCCTTGGCACTAAAGGACTCAAAGTATCAATTTGCAAAACATTTTCAAAAAATGTACCGCGTGAGTTGAAGAAAATCCATAACTCTAAGAAAAAGGTGATTAAAGAGCGCTTCGGATATGATCCCTTAAACTGCAGAAAAAATGACCTTACGGGGGTGCAGTGTCGGTTTTTTTTTTTTTGAGCCCTTTATAGCATTAATTTATAATCTAGTTAATACGGTTATGAACTAAAGTTGACCGCAAGGAATCTCATGGTTGGCAATTAGTTTTTTTCAAAAACAATCTAGAAACAAAATCTTAAGAATTTTCAAAATTCGAATATTTTTTTTTGCTTTAAACTCGGGGGCATAAAACCGGTATTCCACCTGAATCTGACATTTTTTATTGGTGAAATATGACCCACGAAAACTAATGCATGAACAATAAAATTATCGTAAATGTCTATCGAATTCTAGAATTTCAATTATTTTAAAGCCAAAATGTGTAAACTAATTATCGAAATTTGACGGCTGATGGTTCAAAATTTTGATAGCTGTAAGCCAATTTTTGATCAGTGAAATCTCAGCTTCACTTTGGTGGTACTTTTGTTCCGGATCAGACGAAACTTTTTTTTCGGACTTTTCATTTCTGGTTCACTTATACGTCATATTTTTAGAATTCTAAGAATTCTTTATTCAAAAATTCCTTCTCATCACTTTTACGCATTAATTTATCTACCTTAGTCAAAAACTGGCTTCATTCTAAACATTCGTGCTAAAAAGAAGATAGAGTTGAAAGTCAAAAAACTGGCACAATCGGCGTTAAGTGAGAATTCTAGAAGAAAAAAAAAGTCAAAAAATCGAAAAACATTCCTTCTCATCACTTTTTTTGTTCTCATTTATTCCGCTACTTTGTGTAAATTTTGAGACGCTTTGTATGTGGGGGTCCTAAAAGAATAGACTTCCCCACCTGGTGGTGTGATGTAACAACGGTTAAAATTTGAGATGTGGTATCGTTAGACGAAGGCTAGATCTACAAAGAGTATCCTCAGAATTTTTTAACAAACTACCCTAGATTTGCATCTGAGCGTGAATTGCAAGGTAAACAAAAAGCCGGAGCACCCCACCCTTAAATCAAAATTTCGATTTTCATTCAATTTAAAATTAAAATTAAAAGGAAAAAATAGATATAAAAATATTAATGCAAATCCCGCAATTTAATCCCAGTCTTTATTTGTTGTTAATTTTGTAAAACCAATTTAACTTCCCGTGAAATTATACCCTCGACACTTTTGCAGCTTTTAACCGCAAGCAATTTTTCACAAGTTCAAATTTCCTGTTCTTGGTGTTAAAATAGGTTTGAAAATATCTCTAGGAAATTTCAGGAGGAATTTCTCTGTCAATTTCCGGAAGCCATTTGAATTAAAAATTTCCTGGCATCTCAAAAATATTCTTTCTAGTCTGAATTTCACCAACTATAGGGGTTTAGACGTATATAGTGCTAAGGGCAATGAGCAAAATGCAGCTGCTGTTTTTTATGAACCGAATCATTTCCTTAATTAATAAATCCTCTTGATTATCGGCTTGAGATGGGAAAATATTCGGTTGAACACCGGCGGGCCGTCAGTTTGTCTTTTTCCGACACAATTTAAGTCAAAGGGACGAACCATTTTACATTTCAGATAATGCTTAATTTATTTTTTTGTTGTTCTACAATTGTTGGTACCTATGTTAAGTTTTTGTCTTTTTATAAATATTTATAGTTACATTTTATAGATATCAATTCCTTTAAATCAGTTAACATTTCACTAAAGTTGACTTCGCCTACTTGAAACTAAAGCCTATTCATCAAAATATCGTTTTGTAATAAACCGCGTTTTTTGTTTCACTCAAACCGACATCATTTCAATATTTGTGGTATTCGCTAACTTGAAATCAGCGCGTACAAAACGGTTTTTTTTCATGATGTCATTGCATTTTTGAAATTATCCATTATGGCGAAAAAAAAATAATTTTAGATTCTAACCTATGATGTTTGACATTTCTAACGCATTTAGCTTGAATCTAGTCCCAAATTTTTGAATTTCTAGAACTTTTTGGTTCAGGTTATTTTAAACTTCAAAATCTTCAATTTATCCATTTTACACGTTTTATCCATCTTTACCTATCGAACCCAAAAAAGTCAACCTAAATATATTCTCTGATATGTGACATAAAATAGGTTTTGGCCGAATGGCGTTTCGGGGAGTTAAGGGGCAGGCTTTCAAAAGAGATGGCTTTTATCCTCTTTTTTATCCTTTTATAGCAAAAAATTTTGGGAAAGGCGATGGAAAATGAGCCAAAGGGATGGTTTTTTTGGAAGCCCTGGTTAAGGGTGTGGATGTCGGCAGATTTTTTACAGTTTACGAAAGCTATTTTTGGGATAAGACTAGCAGAGTTTGGGATATCCCAAAAACTTTGGCAACTTGAAGAACAACACTTCACGGTGGATTTGTAAATTAACAGTAATCGATACAACCCACCTACGCCTACACCTACCGCTTTTTAAAAGCCTCCTAAAAAAACACTTCCAATACGCATTTTCTCCTTTCAATTTTCACCATTTTTTATTATTTTTTTGTGTCAGGCTCAGAGAAGCCTCACACATAATGCAAAAAGCGCCTTTTCTCGAAATTTTGGCTTTTGGCGGCCGAAAAACGAAAACAACAATTATTGATTCTTTAGATGTATAATTGAAAGTGCGCTAATTTGTTTTCTTTTGGCGCTACAAGTTAAAAATTCCACCAAAATCCTTAAACAATGTTTGAAATTACGAAAAAATAAGGATTTTGAAAGGCAGTCAATTTTTTTGGTCTTCTAAATTTTGTCAAAAATACAAAATGAAAAGTGACATGGACTCCATAGAGACGCACAATCAAAAAATTTCAAGAAACGTCTTTGTATTTTTGTCAACAAGCCTGTGCTTTCATGCCAGATGCAATTACTGAGACAAAACTGATCTCTCAAAATCTGTGAGAGATAGCTTTTGCCTAGAGCCTCCCAAACTGACCATCAAAAATTTAACTTTTTGATTTTTTCGTTTTTTCGGCAAAAGCAAATATCCGAGTAAATGACAATTAATGCATCATTTATAAGGCATTTTTGGAGCCCGCAGAAAAAAAAATTAATGAAAAAACGTGACAAATTACGGAGAAATATTGGCTAATATCGCATTTTAGGAGTATTTTAAAAGCGTAGGTAGTCGCGAGGTAGGATTGATCAGATTAATGTTAAATCACAATTCACGAAGAAGAGTTGTCTTCATAATGCGCAGGGTTTTGGATATCAGCCTCTGCATAGTTTATCGCAATAGCTTCGTACATGTAAATAATCAGCGACACCACTATCCCTTAAGGGGGTGATAGGCAGAAGAAAAGCTTTTTGAAACAGGTCATAAGTTTATGAGTCATCCACATTTATTCCTTTATAAACAATCTGATATCTAAAAATCTCAGGATAGTATTCAAAATCTCTGAACTCATTTAATCTCTGAAACTCATTTTACTTCTAATTTTTTTTATAACATGTTCGACTAACCGGTAAATTGAGCTGACCGCGAGCAAAATTTTTTTTTGAAATTCGTATTTTTTTTTGCCTTACTTCAAAACAATTGGATTTTCTTACAGATAATGTATATTTTTTAACGAAAAAAATGGTATCGTGGTTTTTCCCATTTTCACCCTAAAAGTGCTTCAAAAATAACGAAAAGTGTCGTTTTTGGTCATTTTTGCCACTAAAACTCGTATTTTTTTTGTTGTATTTATGAATTCATTTTAATGCATACAGAACAATTTGCAAGGGGTAGTGAACACCTTTCAGGAAGTACTTTTTCGAATTTCGACCTGATTGGCTGTAAATCGACAAAAAAGTGCGCGAAATCAACAATTTTGAATATGAAAGTGAGCATTAGAAAATTTAAATGCCACCAAAAGATTTCTAGGGTACGGTTTGCGTATATCCGTACTTAATATATCCCGTTAAGAATTATTTTTTCTAATATCAAGTTATTAAGGACATTTTTAATATTAAGGCTGCTAGGTGGAGAAATATGGATAAAAGTGCCTCGCCGAACAGATCCTGAATATTTGAATTATTCTAAACTTCGAGGTTTTTATTTGCCAAAACGTTTGAATCTTTCAATTATTCAAGATATGTCCGGTAACTTACCGGCGGTAAGGGTCTTTTATTCATATATGCTACACTGAAGAAACATCATTTGAGATGAATTAATAAAGCTAAGATTTTCCTCAAGCTAAGGGTTTCAGTTCTATTTGATTAACTGTTCCTCAATTCTAGTGGAATGAAAAACGCAGAGCCAACCCAACTGCTCTTTTTTGCTAGCCAACCCAAGTTAACTTTCGGGACGAACAACCGTTCATGCTGACGGGTGACCCCTTATTTACTGTTTATCCCCTTTACTGAATATCACGCAAGACACTTTTTTTATACTTTCTTTTTTAGGGAAAGCGGAGGAATCGTTGACTCAAATCCACTCAACTTAAACTTTACTTACTTACCTTATAAGCCGCAATTATTTTGTATACGTTTTCGAGCGGAAGCAAATTTCAATAGTTGATACTTTGTATACATGACTTTGGCACTTCCGCTTCGAATGCCTTGCGTCAAATATTATGCAATTCGTTTGTTTAATAATAAAGGAACTCAAGTTCGTTTTTGATTCATACTTCTTAGATTTGAAAGGCAAGATTTATTTTAAAGTCAAATAATGGTGTAGTTCCCACTTTGGTCGACTATGTTAAGACTAAATACAGGGGGGAATCATCACGGAAAGTTTTTCGACAAAAAAATTCGGCAATATTGGCACATTCGATGATATAAGAACAAAGATAAATTTTTTTGTTCAAAACTAAAAAAACGCGTAGGCGTTCAAAATGACGTCATATGGTGAAATTGTTTTTAATTTTAGAAGGACTTTTACAGTAGGTTCGAGATATGTAAAATTAACTTCTCCACCGAACGCGATCAAATAAAAGTTGAAAAGAGTAAATTTGGAAAATTCTTTCTTGAAAATGACCGCTATACTTTACCGGTTCATTTTAACCAGCCGGTACATCCGATACCGTTGCAAAAAAATGTGCCCCTGGAAAAAACCCTTGGCTGTCGAGTAAGCTTATTTAATTTTTGATACCGCTATTTTAACTCCCGTGAGAACTCGAGGAGTAAAAGGTCACTTTTCGCACCTTTAAGGGTATCCCGGTCCCTAATTTGACATATTCTCGATAAAATATTAGCGAAACACTGGCTTATTCAGATTAGCCAGTTTGTAGAACTGGCCTTCATCTTGCAAAAAACATGTGTCAAAACTTTTTTGCATGAATACACTCCCATACACATTAGCGAAACAGGGAGACCTAAGCCAAAATTGAAATTCTATCTCCTCTGAAGTTATATTTTGAAATAAACCTAAATTTTAACATAACCTGCATAATTAGTATACAAAATTTCTGTGGAAGCGTTTTTGTCAATAAGTGCTTTAGTTTTTCAAGAATATGCAATAGACCGTCGTTTTTGACATTTTCCATCGGAAATTCTATCTCCTCTGAAGTTATATTTCAAAATTTACTTAAATTTTTGCACAAGGAAGCTCAAAACAGTATAAAACTTCTGTGGAAGCGTTTTTTTTTGAATTTCGACCCCGAACTCAAAATATGAATTTTTCAAGGTCACGTGAAAAAATTTATTCACCGAAAAAAAGTGCTTCGATTTTTTCAAAAGAAAGCTGAGAAAACATGAAGAGAAAGTTGGCTTACGGCATGACGAAATTTTGGAAAGTCTTAGTGGTCAAATTGACACAAACGTTATTTTTGAACATAATTTTGAAAAAATACTTAGAAAAAATCGAAAAAACGCAAAATATTCGAAAAAATTTTTGTTGGTCATTTTGGTTGTTTTATGTCGTTTCAAAACATAAAGAAAAAAAAAAACAATTGATTTTCGTGCATTTTTATAACATAATAACTGCAGAAAATGTTAGGACAACCGGGATACCTTAATTTTAAACAGAGAAACAGCAAATAAAACAGTCTTCATGGAGAAAATCCGAAAACATCCCTTTCGACTTTGCAGAAAAGTTTTTGAAGATATTTTTTACAATTTTTGGAAATCGCATGAAATTTCCTTTCATATGATATGTTATATGACCCCTTGGGTGTCATTTTTGTAATTTGACCTTTTGAGGTCATATTACAAAAATTGACCTTAAAATATTCGTATGAAAAATTTAACCTGTCTAATGGTGCTCGAAATCAACCTTTTAAAACAGCCAGCTGCGATTCTCAAAATAGAGGTTTTTTAAATTTAGGGCCCGAAATGCCTCAATATCGACATTCTGGGGTCAATATTACATCAAAAAAAAATATTTTTATAAGATTTTTTGGAATCGTCATGAAATTTCCTTCATATGATATGTAATATGACCCCACCAGGTGTCATTTTTTGTAATTGACCCTTTTGAGGTCATATTACAACATTTGACCTTGAAAATATTCCGCTGAAAAATTTAACTGCCTGGTGCTGAAAAATCAAAGTTCTAGGAGCCTGCGAATTCTCAAAATATAGGAGTTTTTTAATTTAGGGCCCGAAATGCTCAATATGACATGTCTGGGGTCATATGACATCAAAAAAAAATATTTTTACCATTTTGGAATCGTCATGGAATTCCTTTCACATGATATGTAATATGACCCCATAGGTGTCATTTTTGGTAAAATTGACCTTTTGGGGTCATATTACATAAAAATTTGACCCCTGAAAATATTCGCCGGAAAATTATTTAAAGACTTTGGCCGGAAATGAACTCCTAGGGCCTACGAGTCTCGTAAATATCGAGGGTTTTAAGATTTAACCGTATACCGGTTAACCGGTAGTTCGAATGGACACAAACTCCTGCCAAGTGTTTGGGTTCTGAACCTGTCTTGTTTCCTCCAAAATATTTTTTTGCTTTATGATATCTGGTTCGCCTACAATCGGTACCAAACCGGACGATGGTTAACCATTCCGTTAAGTGAACAAGCCGTCAAAGCAGTAATTCGGAAATTCTGTATTTAGCAAAAATTGCCTGGAGTATGAATATTACTTTGGTGGTATATTGACGAAGAATATATAAACCAGTAAAAAGTTTTTCTTCAAGAGCCCATCACCGTATCTGTCAAAAATGCACCCGACCCCCTTAAGGACCTAAAGGTAGTTTTCCCGTAATCGTCGTGAGAAGGGTGGTGTCCTTATAAAACAAAACTACCTAAAGGGTATTTTTTTAGGTGCGACAGATTTCACTTTTCACCACAAGACCGAACCGTATGAGCTATCACAAACACGGTTCTTCGCATTCAACTGGAAACTAAAAAAGCCTTCAGGCCAAAAATTTATTTCTTTCAATTTTTCGAATTTTCTTTCAAAAATTTTCAAAATTCGAGATTTTTTCTTCAACCTTTTTTTTATAGAATTTTTTCATAATGAAAAAGAGGTAAAAAAGTCAAAATCTGTCGCACCTATACCAAAACTACCTTAGTACAGGTTTATTTCAGATTTCGAAGGCCTTTGCGTCTATCGGATTTTTACGACGGTTGATTTTTACTTAAAATATTAATAGGATTATTCAGTCGACGGCAAAAAGCGCCTCAAAAATTTAAAATACAACCTGTTATAACTGAATGTTAAATAAAAACATATATCCCTTTTTTTGGCACATAGTCTCCAAGATCAGATTTCAGCGATTAATTTAATCTGGTACAATCCAACCTACGCCCACAAGTCAGGAACCCTCAAAAGACTAAAAAGCTATTCTTATTCAAAATACAAGCAACTTCTTTTATCTGCAATTGTGAATTTATCATTTTTTTTTTTCGATTTTTTTTGCTGGAATAAAATTAGCATCAAAATAATTCAAGATTAATTTTGATCAAACCTTTCAAAATACCAGGTTGGTTTCCGGACACCAAAAGTTTAATTGAACGTATTTTCGAGATCAAATTTATGTTCACCTGCTGACGACAAAAATGCCTCTTGGGATTCGCCATAAATATCCATCGACATGAATCTTTCAACAGTTTGATGAAAGAACAAGATTTGCAAATTGATCAATAGCTCGTAACATTCCTATAAGAGTTTCGACATCACGTAAAAAACCAAATGTTTCTTATCTAATTTCTTCAATTAAACCAGCTGTTCCAGGTAAATAATCCGTCATATCATAATATGTCCTAAATTCAATCATTATTTTTTGTCAGTTTCCGGAGTTTGAACGGTTTAGGGTGGTGGGTGTCGCAAAGATTTGGGGTTATGTTGCTATGGCCGATTCTCGACAAGACAGGCAGAAGGTAATAAGTATACTTTTGTATCCAGCTTGAAGAACAACTCTTCAAGATCAAAAAAAGTACCTTTTAAAAGATATTATGCTACCGTACGTAGACACAGAAGACTTTAAAATAGACCTTCAAAAAATTAGACTAAAAAACTATCCCTCTCGCAATTTGGAATATTTTTTCTCCATTTTTCCAGAGCCATCAGAACGGCAATAACTAATCTTTTATCGTGGCTTTTTTAAAACATTTTAATTTCTTGGACGCCAATAACGAAAAAACGAGTTTAGAAATTTTCAAAAAACGAGTTTAAGGCTCCTAAAAAAAACTATCTCCTCCGTCAATTTTCCGAGATAAATTTTCGGTTCATAGATAAATGAGCTAAAATGTTTTTAAGCCGTTGGTCGTGACTTTTATTATAAATAATGCCTTACTTGATTCTG